>WNWK01022735.1:0-32053 GCA_009830355.1 Cherax destructor
AAGAATAAAAAGGAAAATGAAAAGGCAAAAAAAGGGAACAAAAGGGCACGGATTAAGGAGATGTGCATGCAAAAGGGGGGGGTGCAAAGGGGGGGAGAAAAAATGGAGGGGGTGCGGGGGGCAGGGGCAGGGGGAAAAGGGGGCGACTGGGAACAGTAAGGCGAGTCACGCTTTAGCTTAATGAAAAAAGGGGGAATGTTAATGACAGTATTGCTGTAGACGCAAGAAGGTCGGCACAGAAAGGGCGGGCCCCCTTTGGGAACGGAATCACTGCCCCTGGGGGCCCGAGAGTCATTTCCCTCTGTGGGCCGCAGAGTCAGCTCCCCCCGGGGGGCCGAGAGCCCAACTCCCCCCGTGGGCCCGCAAATCAGCTGCCTCTGTGGGCACAGCAGAGTCAACTGCCCTGTGGGTGGCAGACAGCTTCCTCTGGGGGTTCAGCACTGGACCACTCCCCCCTAAACCACTGCAGCACTGGACCACTGCACCACTAGACCACTGCAACACTGGACCACTGCACACTAGACTACTGCAGCACTGGACCACTGCAACACTGGACCACTTCAGCACTGGACCACTCCCACTAACCACTGCAGCACTGGACGACTGCACCCCTGACCACTGCAGCACTGGACCACTGCAACACTGGACCACTTCAGCACTGGACCCCTCCCCCTAGACCACTGCAGCACTGGACCACTGCAGCATAGACCACTGCCCCCTGCCACTGCAGCACTGGACCACTGCAGCACTAGACCCTGCACCACTGGACGACTGCCCACTAGCCACTGGACCACTGCACCACTGGACCCTGCACACTGGATCACTGCAGCCTGGACCCTGCAGCACTAGCCACTGCAGCACTGGACCACTGCACCACTGCACCACTAGCCACTGCACCACTGGACGCTGCACCACTAACCACTGGACCACTGCACCACTGGACCACTGCAGCACTAGACCACTGCAGCACTGGACCACTGCACCACTGGACCACTGCAGCACTAGACCACTGCACACTGGACCCTGCAGCACTGGACCACTGCAGCACTAGCCACTGCAGCACTGGCCCTGCAGCCTGGACCACTGCAGCACTGGACCACTGCAGCACGGGAAAATCAGCACTGGACCCTCAGCACTGGACCACTGCAGCACTGGACCCCTGCAGCACTGGACCACTGCAGCACTGGACCACTGCAGCACTGGACCACTGCAGCACTGGACCACTGCAGCACGGGGCCACTCAGCACTGGACCACTGCAGCACTGGACCACTGCAGCATTTTGGGCCCCGCATGCTGAAACTTCAAGTCCCTTTTTTGCTGCATTTTTTCCCCATTCAAAAACTCATGTTCCATTTTGCATTTTCCCTCTCTCTCTCTCTCTCCTCTCTCTCTCTCTCTCTCTCTCTCTCTCTCTCTCTCCTCTCTCTCTCTCTCTTCTACACATAAACTTATACAGAGTTAGGTTAGGCTTTCCCTTTAAAAAACTAGAGCTGTTATCTTACCAGCCCCGTTTACAAGTTCAGGCTTGTTTCTTGCTCTGTTTAAACCCCCACTCAGATAAGATAAATTGCCAGGGTTTGAAGCCGATCAAACGTATCATTCTCTGGTAAAACCCAAAATTTTTTTCCCCCTTTAGATTAGTTAATTGGTTTACTGGTGCAAACCTCTCTAGTACACGAGGGTCTTTTAAAACTGCGTGTCACTTTGTACTCCACCGGTCAAGAGTACTTTAATACCTAGGTACGTATCTCTCATGTATATACAGAAAAACACACCTCTAGGTGTGTATATATAATATCACATCTCGATGTGCATACAAGTAGAGATACACACACATTGATGTATATACAGACCCCCCCCTCACGGTGTATATACACTGAAAATGCACACCTCTCGGTGATATACATTTTAAAAAGGGAAAAAGGGGCTAGGTATGAGGGGGAGGAGGTATGGTGGTCGGGGGTGTGTGGGAATATGGACTAGGGGGGTGGAAGACACATAATGGAAAGGGGGGAAAAATGAGGGGGAAAAAAAGGCTAAGGGGAAACGATAATGCACACTGATTAATTAAATAGGGGGTTTTTTCCCGGTAAGGGTAATTAAGGGGGGGGGGTCGGGGAGTCGGGGTTTTCCCCCCCCCCCCTTCCTTTCCCGTCTCCTACACCCCCTAAAGGGGGGAAAAAAGATGTCAGTAGGGGTTTTCTCCCCAAAAACCCCCCCCCTGAAAAAAAAGCAGTCTTGCCCGGGGTTCCCCAAAAATTTCCCCTCCTGGGACGTTCTCATTCTGAATTCTTTTGTAATATGTCTTGGTAATTAGGGGACTTTGGCGCGCTCTTTGTTGCTTTCATTTATTCCCCCCCTTTTTTTCACTTATTTTTTCTTCCCTGATCTATTCCCCCCTTTTTTTATCTTTACCCCCGGGGTTTTTTATTCAGACGTTTATTCAATCGTTCACTCAGTCGTTCATTCAAATCCCATCCTTATCGTTCACTCGGGCGTTCATTTAGTCTTCACTCCGTCGTTTAATGAGTCGTTCATGTCGTTCACTCAGTCGTTTAATGAGTCGTTCAGTCAGTCGGTTGATGAGTCGTTCGTCGTCGTTCATTCAGTCGTTCATTGTTTTCCTCAGTCGTTTAATGAGTCGTTCATAGTCGTTCACTCAGTCGTTCATTCAGTCGTTCAATCAGTCGTTTAATGGGGTCGTTCCTTAGTCGTTCCTCCCGTCGTTTAATGAGTCGTTCAGTCAGTCGTTCACTCCCGTCGTTTAATGAGTCGTTCAGTCAGTCGTTCCTCTTAGTGTGTCTGCTGCTCACCCTGGAATTTCAACATCCCATTACTTTTTTTTAAGCAATCCAAGGAATCCCGTGTTTTTAAATTCAGACAGACCGAGGCCCGGGGGGGAGACATACCAACAGAGGGCATTCCAGACACATACAGACATACCAACAGAGAGACTCCAGACACATACAGACATACCAACAGAAAAACGTCCCCGACACATACAGACATACCAACAGAGAGAGACGTACCAGACACATACAGACACAGGTTACAGCACTTCTACTTTTTTTTTGACATGTTATGTGATGGACGCGGCAGAGGAATTCCCCCGACAACCCAACATTACTGATGCCATGTTGACGAGAGTACGTGGTAAGGACGTACACTTGTATGTACACACACACACACACACACACACAAAATTTATATATATATATATATATATATATATATATATATATATATATATATATATATATATATATATATATATATATATATATATATATATATATATATATATATATATAAACATATTAAACGTCTCAAATGTCTCTGTTGATCTTTCCTCTCTCATTACATTGTTAAATGCTCTAAACTTCAGAACACCCGTACTTAACCTGATTCCCCCTGTCTTATTTTCCCCCCCTTTTCCTTTTTTTCCCCTTGGGTTTTCCTTTCTTTCTGTTCTTTCTTTTGCCTTGTTTTTTCCCTTTTTTTTTTTCCTTTTCTTCCCTCTCTTCCCCCTTGGGGGCCCCTAGCCTCCCCCTTGCTCCTTCCCATAGCTTCTCTCTACTACCTTTACTACTCCTTTACCCCCACTACTACCCTACTCCTACATTTCCCCACTCTTTGTACCCTCCCTTCTGCCTGCCTAAAAATCCCTTCCTCTGTCTCTGTGTTTAGTGTGACTTTGTAAATGGCCCAAAGGGGGGGGACCGAAACGTGTCGAAAAAGCTCCTCTTTTTTATATGTGCGGGTTGTGTGTGTACAAAAAAATTTAAGTGTTTGGTTCGACTGAATGTCAGTAGCGTATTTGTCAACTGTCACTTCTTTAAAATAACCCTATGTCATATTTTTTTTGACTGAAGGGAAAAAAACGTTATTTAATCTGACGAATCTTCCTTTCCCTTTTCTCAAATTCTGACTGAGTTTACGTCTGGAGACAGGGGTTTTCCCCCATGCGCCCCACCGTAAAGCATGGAGGCTGATCTATGATGATTTGGGTAACAAAATCGTGAAATCCGTATATGAACATGCATACATGTTCATATACGCAATCTTGTCACAGGGCCTAAGGGGCAAAAAAGACGGAGAACTGCATTTTCCTGGATCCCAAAAAGACATTTGAAAGGGCCCCAAAAAATTAATGAACAAACTAGAAAAACAGGTCGAGTAACTGAAAATGTGAAGGAATGCGTGAATTAACAAAATAATGTTAAACAAGGTGGTGAGAAGCCAAAGCCCCTTAAGTTGGTAAACATTACCAGGGGGGGTCCCACAAGGATCTTTTCTGGAACTTATATCTTCCTTTCCTTTTTTTTCCCATGCCGAAAGGGGGGAGGGGTAGGGGGCCTCCTGTTTTTACAATCTTTGACTCATACGCCAAGATAATGAAAGCACCCCTTAATCTGAAGACGATGCAGTTACTCAGCAGACACCTTGATGAGAACCTCCAAGCCCTCTTGCTGTCTGCCAATCTACTTTTTTTAAAAATTGTCCCTGGCTATGTGAATGACCTTTATCTTCTTGTTGACCACCTCGTACTCTATTTTTTAAAAATCTCAGTAAAATATGTTGTTTTTTTTTTTTCTCAACAGAGTTTCGCTTTATGTACAGTTTTGCGGGAAAGGGCCCCTTACCTCCACTTATTACCCGGATACCACCTTGCTGTTTTGTTACCCCGGATATCACCTTGACTTGTTTGTTACCCCGGATATCACCTTGACTGTTTTGTTATCCAGGATATCACCTTGACTGTGTTTGTTATCCAGGATCCCCCAGCTGTTTTTGTTATCCAGGAAACCCCCCTTTACTTTTGTTTGTTATCCAGGATGCCACCTTGACTGTTTTGTTATCCAGGAAATAACGTTTACTCTTCTTGTTACCCCGGTAATCATTTTTCCGTGCTTGTTATCAGGATATCCGTTTTTTAAATACTTTTACGAGGAAAAAAATCCAGCTATCAACGTTTTTTTAAAAACCCAAAAATACGAAAAAATTATTGGACTCTTGAAAATTTAACTTTTTTCATTTCTTACCCTCTCTCTCTCTCTCTCTCTCTCTCTCTCTCTCTCTCTCTCTCTCTCTCTCTCTCCTCTCTCTCTCTCTCTCTCTCTCTCTCTCTCTCTCTCTCTCTCTCTCTCTCTCTCTTATTATAGTTCTAATGTATAAAATTTAATAACATATATTATATAATACGGAAAAAAAAACAATGAATAAACATAAAATGTTGAAGAGAGACGATGTTGAAAAGGTTCCCTCATGAGATGAACTTCTCTATCCCTTTCCCTTTACGATAATTTGAGTTGTTTTGGGGGGAGAATGTTGTGTTGTTTGTGGGAAAATGTTGTGTTGTTTGTGTGAGAATTTTTTTTTGTGTGAGAATGTTGTGTTGTTTGTGTGAGAATGTTGTTTGTGTGAGAATGTTGTTGTTTGTGTGAGAATGTTGTGTTGTTTGTGTGAGAATGTTGGTTGTTTGTGTGGGGAAATTTTTGTTGTTTGTGTGAGAATGTTGTGTTGTTTGTGTGAGAATGTTGTGTTGTTTGTGTGAAATGTTGTTGTTTGGGGGAAATGCGTGTTGTTTGTGTGAGAATGTTGTGTTGTTTGTGTGAGAATGTTGTTTGTTTGTGTGAAATGTTGTTGTTTGTGGGAGAATGTTGTTTGTTTGTGTGAGAATGCTGTTTTGTTTGTGTGAGAATGTTGTGTTGTTTGTGTGAGAATGTTGTTTGTTTGTGTGAGAATGTTGTGTTGTTTTTTTGTGAGAATGTTGTGTTGTTTGTGTAGAATGTTTTTTTTTGTGAGAACGTTGTTTGTTTGTGTGAGAATGTTGTTGTTTGGGGGGGAGGAAAAGTTTTTGTTTGTGTGAGAATGTTGTTGTTTTTTAGAATTTGTGTTGTTTGTGGAGAATGTTGTTTGTTTGGGGGAGAATGTTGTGTTGTTTGTGGGAGAATGTTTGTTGTTTGTGGGGGAAAAAAATGTTGTTGTTTGTGTGAGAACGTTTGTTGTTTGTGTGTGAATGTTGTTGTTTGTGGGAGAATGTTGTGTTGTTTGTGTGAGAATGTTGTGTTGTTTGTGGGAGAATGTTGTTTTTTTTGGAGAGAATGTTGTGTTGTTTGTGGGAGAATGTTGTGTTGTTTGTGGGAGAATGTTGTGTTGTTTGTGGGAAAAATGTTGTTTTTTTGTGTGACAATGTTGTGTTTTTTGTGTGAGAATGTTGTTGTTTGTGGGAGAATGTTGTTTGTTTATGTGACAATGTTGTTTGTTTGTGTGAGAATGTTGTGTTGTTTGTGTGAGAATGTTGTTTGTTTGTAGAATGTTGTGTTGTTTGTGGGAAATTTGTGTTGTTTGTGGAAAATGTTGTGTTGTTTGTGGGAGAATTTTGGGTTTTGTTTTTAAATTTTTGTCGTTTGTGTAGAATGTTTGTTTTTGGGGAAATGTTGTGTTTTTGTGGGAGAATGTTGTTTTTTGTGGAAGTTGTGTTGTTTGTGTAGAATGTTGTGTTGTTTTTGTCTCACCTTTTGTGGTTGCGGGGTCGAGTCTTTGCCCGGGCCCCCGCCTCTTCACTGATTGCTACTAGGTCCTCTCTCCCCTGCTCCTTGAGCTTTATCTCCTCGTCTTAAAACTATGTGTGGTTCATGCCTCCACTATGTCGCTTTCTAGGCTTTCCCTTCCCGCAACTCTATGACTGAAAAAAATACTTCCTAACATCCCTTTGACTCATAGGAGTCTTCAACTTCTAATTGTGACCCCTTGTTTCTGTGTCCCCTCTCTGGAACATCTTGTCTCTTCCACCTATCTATTCCTCGAGTATTTTATATGTCTTTATCATTCTCCCTAACCCTCCTGTCCTCTAGTGTCTCGGGCCCAATTTTCCTTAACCTTTCTTCGTAGGACAATCCCTTAGCTCTGGGACTAGTCTTGTTGCAAACCCTTGCACTTTCTCTAATTTCCCACGTGTTGACCAGGTGTGGGTTCCAAACTGGTGCAGAATGTTGAGTTGTTTGTGTGGAATGTTGTTGCGGTGGAATGATAATGTGGGAAAATGACAGATACATAACATACATACATACAAAATATATATATAGATAGATAGATAGATGATAGATAGATAGATATTAATCCATTAATTAATCTATTTTAAATAAAAATTGTGTGACTTATATATGGAATATTATCATGTGGCTTCAGCCTTCATTCGTAATGGAATATAATCGTAAACAGATTAAAAGTTTATTTATGTAATAGAACCAATAATTAACTTAACTGTTTGTGAAAATATGAATGAGGGGGTGTGTGTGTGTGTGTGTGTGTGTGTGTGTATGCAAAGGATCACATCAGGGCTGTTGCTCAGAAACAAAACGAATCCCCGGAATCACAACAGATCTAGATAACTAGGCAGTTAAAGTGAAGAAACGAGAAGAAAAAAAGATAGAAGACAAGAATAACAGTGTCTCTCATACTTCGTGTCCTTCAGTTGCTGTGACCTGGGACCTGTGACCTGATACATGGGGCCTGGGACTTGATCTGTGACCTGTGACATGGGGCCTGTGACCTGGTACATGGGGCCTGGGACTTGTGATCTGTGACCTGTGACGTGGGCATGGGACCTGTGACCTGGCACATGGAACCTGGAACTTGGGACCTGGGACTTGTGATCTTTACCTGGGACTAGAAAAATGGGATTAGGGACCTGGAACCTGTGACTTGGGACATGAGACCCTTAACTTGGGACCTAGGAGTTGTGTCTTGGGACCTGTGACGAGACATGGGGTCTGTGACTTGGGACTTGGGACTTGTGACTTTGGACATGGGACCTGGGACCTGTGACTGAAGACATAGACCTGTATCTTGGGACCTGGGACTTGGGACCTGTGACTAGGGACATGGGACCTGTGACTTTGGACATGGGGCCTGTAACTTGGGACTGGACCTGTGACTTGGGACTTGTGACTTGAGACATGGGGTCTGGGACCTGTGACTGAAGACATAGGACCTGTAACTTGGAACCTATGACCTGGAACCTGTAACTTAGTCCCTGGAACCTGGGACTTGTGACCTTAGACCTGGCACTTGTGACCCGGAACCTGGCACTTGTGACTTGTGACCTAGTACCTGTGAGCTGGGACTTATAACCTGTGACCTTCATGAAACAAAGAATTTACTGTGACCTTTGACCTTCGTGAAACAAAAGAATGTTACTGTGACCTTTGACCTTCATGAAACGTGACCTTTTAAACCCATATGAAACACCTTTTCAGTGACCTCGGCTTACATGAAACACCTTTTCAGTGACCTTTGACTTAAATGAAACACCGATACTGTGATCTTTACCTTACCGAAACGCCGTTTCAGTTACCTTTGACATACCCCCAAACACCGTTTCAGTGACCTGACCTCCATGAAACACCGTTTCAGGGACCTTTAAACCCACCTGAAACAAAATTTACCGTGACCTTTGACCTTATGAAAGAAAGACAATATTCGTTGTGGGGGACCCTCGGAAATCCGAGGACGAGGCTTCAAGGTGAAGACTCAGAGCGTCTCAAGAACACGCTGAAGTTAACCCGGAGGGTTAATGACCCTGGTTAACGGAGGGTGACCTGGATAACCCCGGAGAGTTAATGACTTTGGATAACCCCGGAGAGTATGACCCTGGAAAACCCCGGAAGTAATGACCCTGGATAACCCCGGAGAGTTAATGACCTTGGATAACCCCGGAGAGTAATGACCCTGGATACCCAGGGGTTAATGACCCTGTTAACCCGGGGGTTAATGACCCTGGTTAACCCCAGAGGGTTAGTGACCTTGGATAACCCTGGAGTGACCCTGGATAACCTCGGAAAGTTAATGACATTGGATAACCAGGGAGATTAATGACCCTGGATAACCCCGGAGGAATGACCTAGGATAACCCGGAGAGTTAATCATCTTGGAGAACCCGGAGAGTAATGACCCTGGATAACCCCAGGAGTTAATGACCCTGGATAACCACGGAGAGCAATGACCTGGATAACCCCGGAGAGTAGTGACCCTGGAAGGATAATGACCTTGGATAACCCCGGAGTAATGGCCTGGATAACTCCGGAGGGTTAATGACCTGGGATAACCCCGGAGGGTTAATAATCATGAATAACCTCAGAGGTTTAATGACCCTGGATAACCCCAGAGGGTTAATGACCTGGATAACCCTAGAGGGTTAATGACCTTGGATAACCCCAGAGGGTTAATGACCATGGATAACCTCAGAGGTTTAATGACCCTGGATAACCCCAGAGGTTAATGACCTGGATAACCCGGAGGGTTAATGACACTAGATAACTTCAGAGGGTTAATGACCATGGATAACCCCAGAGGTTAATGACCTTGGATAACCCCAGAGGGTTAATGACATGGATAACCCCAAAGGGTTAATGACCCTGGATAACCCCAGAGGGTTAATGACCCTGGATAACCCAGAGGTTTGACCCTGGATAACCCCGGAGGGTTGACCCTAGATAACCCCAGAGGATTAATGACCCTGGATAACCCAGAGGGTTAATGACCCTGGATAACCCCAGAGGGTTAATGACCCTGGATAACCCCAGAGGGTTAATGACCCTGGATAACCCCAGAGGGTTATGACCCTAGATAACCCCAAAGGGTTAATGACCCTGGATAACCCCAGAGGGTTAATGATCCTGGATAACCCCAGAGGGTTAATGACCCTGGATAACCCCAGAGGGTTAATGACCATGGATAACCCGGAGGTTAATGACCCTGGATAACCCAGAGGGTTAATGACCTGATAACCCCAGAGGGTTAATGACCCTGGATAACCCCAGAGGGTTAATGACCATGGATAACCCCAGAGGGTTATCATCACAAACGATAACAACATCGTACACTAACAACAAAAACATCAGGCAACAGGAAGCAACCGTTGACGTTAAAGTTGACACAACAGACAAGTGTCTCTCGCTGGGGTAGGAGACATCAGTGGTGCCTCCCCTGCAAGTGTCTCTCGCTGGGGTAGGAGACATCAGTGGTGCCTCCCCTGCAAGTGTCTCTCGCTGGGGTAGGAGACATCAGTGGTGCCTCCCCTGCAAGTGTCTCTCGCTGGGGTAGGAGACATCAGTGGTGCCTCCCCCTGCGAGTGTCTCTCGCTGGGGTAGGAGACATCAGTGGTGCCTCCCCTGCAAGTGTCTCTCGCTGGGGTAGGAGACATCAGTGGTGCCTCCCCTGCAAGTGTCTCTCGCTGGGGTAGGAGACATCAGTGGTGCCTCCCCTGCAAGTGTCTCTCGCTGGGGTAGGAGACATCAGTGGTGCCTCCCTGCAAGTGGCTGTAATTTGGGGTAGGAGACATCAGTGGTGCCTCCCTGCAAGTGTCTCTCGCTGGGGTAGGATACATCAGTGGTGCCTCCCCTGCAAGTGTCTCTCGCTGGGGTAGGAGACATCAGTGGTGCCTCCCCTGCAAGTGTCTCTCGCTGGGGTAGGAGACATCAGTGGTGCCTCTCCTGCAAGTGTCTCTCGCTGGGGTAGGAGACATCAGTGGTGCCTCCCTGCAAGTGGCTGTAGCCTGGGAAGACGTGCTGGAGAATATGCCCTTAGTATTGACGTTTATCCTCGCTGTTAGGGAAATATAGCGTGGTGGTGGAAAGCTTATGGAAATTTTTATTATTATTATTATTATTATTATTATTATTATTATTATTATTATTATTATTATTATTATTATTATTATTATTATTATTATTATTGTTATTATTATTATTATTATTATTATTATTATTATTATTATTATTATTATTATTATTATTATTATTATTATTATCATTGAAGTCATTAACAATCACTCCACTTGTAGTGGTCAGACAGCAAATGGAGACCACTGATGCAAGGCAAAACACGGTACTAGTAAGGCAAAACACGGTACTAGGAAGGCAAAACACGGTACTAGTAAGGCAAAACACGGTACTAGTAAGGCAAAACACGGTACTAGTAAGGCAAAACACGGTACTAGTAAGGCAAAACACGGTGCTAGTAAGGCAAAACACGGTACTAGTAAGGCAAAACACGGTACTAGTAAGGCAAAACACGGTACTAGTAAGGCAAAACACGGTGCTAGTAAGGCAAAACACGGTACTAGTAAGGCAAAACACGGTACTAGTAAGGCAAAACACGGTACTAGTAAGGCAACACACGGTACTAATAAGGCAAAACACGGTACTAGTAAGGCAAAACACGGTACTAGTAAGGCAAAACACGGTACTAGTAAGGCAAAACACGGTACTAGGAAAGCAAACCACAGTACTAGTAAGGCAAAACACGGTACTAGTAAGGCAAAACAGGGTACTAGTAAGACAAAACACGGTACTAGTAAGGCAAAACACGGTACTAGGAAGGCAAAACACGGTACTAGTAAGGCAAAACACGGTACTAGGAAGGCAAACCACAGTACTAGTAAGGCAAAACACGGTACTAGGAAGGCAAAACACGGTACTAGGAAGGCAAAACACGGTACTAGGAAGGCAAAACACGGTACTAGCAAGACAAAACACGGTACTAGGAAGGCAAAACACGGTACTAGGAAGGCAAAACACGGTACTAGTAAGGCAAAACACGGTACTAGGAAGGCAAAACACGGTACTAGGAAGGCAAAACACGGTACTAGCAAGACAAAACACGGTACTAGTAAGGGCAAAACACTAGCAAGACAAAACACAGAGCCAAGTATTTTTATTACAGTACGTTTCGCCCTTAATGACACTGACTAGGCCCTAAAAACGCCTAAAAATAATTCACGGGAAGTGCTAAGCCTGTAGGGGTCATATGTTATCTGGAGAAAATAGAAGGTAACCAGTTTTGATCCACTTCCTTTGATCAAAAGATCGATGTTAAAACGTAAATACAGAATATATGGTGCTTAAAATTCCTTCACAAACCTCAACAGTTCTTCCAGTATATATTCTTATATGTTAATTATAGATTTTATTTTAAGTGTTTACAAAGAGGGATTTTGAAAAAAAAAATGGATTCCCGAGAATGCAAAATTCCATTCTTGCGTTAAATATGTCAATAAATAAACCATACCACGGGCGGGATAGAACCCGCGATCGTGGGTTCTATCCCCGCCCGTGGTTCACGTTCAATTTTTTTTTCTGGATGGGCGAGCCATCTTGGCGCCTTATTTACGATAAGAAACATCCAGATGCTGGCCATGTGTCTTATTTCACATTAGTTGGTGTTTCCGGCCACATCTTATCCAGTGGAGGGTGGGGGTTTGGACTGGTAAGCCAGCGGAAGGCCTCGGTCAGATGACCAAAAGCTCCAGCCGAGGGAGGAAGGTCATCATATGACAAAAGACCCGCGTCAGGAGACACTCGTCCCGCTTCCTGACATATCTTACCCAACCTAAGATAATCCGTTTTTAATATCGTTGTTACTTGCGTTGCCAGTAAGGTTTTCAGAGGAGGGAAAGGGGAGGGGAAAAGGGGGAGATTTAAGGAAGACTTCGTCTATAATTCTTATGTTTGTACTTTTTACTTATATATGACTTTTTTTAAGTAATCTTGACGGTGTGTAAAGACCCGGGCAAGTTGTAGGATAGACTTTTAGTGGGACAACGTTTCGCCCTGAGCAGATTTTTATGAAGTCTGGCTTTGTTTTGTATCAAGGTATATTTAGTCACACACAGACACACACACGGTGGCGTGGTGGCACCAGCCAGTATATGACTTACCCTATTTAACTATATAACCCTATATAACTTTCCCTGTTTCTCCTGTTGCTGCCCTTGCAACATTGCACAGCTCCTGGTGACGCACTGAGAAGTGTGAAAGTACTTGAGCTAAAGATTCCCCCCGTGATCAATAAGTCACATGTGCAACACTTACGAATCTTTACTGTCGAGATGTTTCGCCTAAATAACATGTTATTGAGTGGATAACAGGCGATTATAACACTGGAGACAATAGCAGCGGGAAGGAAACTCTGAGGGCAATAGACTGACAACTTTCAATCAAGACTGAGGAGCTGATGACCTGAGAATTACATTTCTAGCTCTGCTGTCTCAGTATTATAATCATCTATATTCGACTGAAGAAACCTGCAATGCAGGCGAAGCGTTTCAGCAGTAAAGATAAGTGTTGCACATGGTATATATGGTATTATATACCACATATAATACAGTGGAGTGGACGTGTCAGCAGATGGGTCTATGAAAGATGAGGTGAATCTTAGAATTGACGAGGGGAAAAAGGTGAGTGGTGCACTGAGGAGTCTGTGGAGACAAAGAACTTTATCCATGGAAGCAAAGAGGGGAATGTATGAGTTTAGTTATACCAGTGCTCTTATATGGGTGTGAAGCATGGGTGGTGAATGTTGCAACAAGGAGAAAGCTGGAGGCAGTGGAGATTTCGTGTCTGAGGGCAATGTGTGGTGTGAATATAATGGCAGAGAATTCGTAGTTTTAGATTAGGAGGAGGTGTGGGATTACCAAAACTATTATCCAGAGGGCTGAGGAGGGGTTGTTGAGGTGGTTCGGACATGTAGAGAGATTGGAACAAAATAGAATGACTTTGAGAGTGTAATAATCTGTAGTGGCGGTGTAGAGGTCGGCCTAAGAAAGGTTAGAGGGAGGGGTAAAGGAGGTTTAGTGTGGGAGGGACTTCCAGCAAGCATGCGTGAGCGTGTTAGATAGGAGCGAATGGAGACAAATGGTTTTTAGGACTTGACGTGCTGTTGGAGTGTGAGCAAGGTAACATTTATGAAGGGATTCAGGAAACCGGCAGGCCGGACTTGAGTCCTGGAGATGGGAAGTACAGTGTCTGCACTCTGAAGGAGGGTGTTAATGTTGCAGTTTTATAACTGTAGTGTAAGCGCGCCTCTGGGAAGACAGTGATGGAGTGAATGATGGTGAAAGTTTTTCTTTTCGGGCCACCCTGCCTTGGTGGGAAACGGCCGGTGCGTTAATAATAAAAAATATATAATAAAGTATGTATATATATTCCTGGAAGGTAAGGTGGAAGAAGTTCTCTAAAAATCTTATTGTGAAATTTGTGTTTAGTCGCAACTGCGTCATTTTATCCAGTCTTATTTACTCTTTATAAAGTGTCCGGTTAAGTGGCATGTGTGAATCACAAACTGGAAAGTGAAACTGAACGACCTTTCGCTCCGTCATGGATCATTGTTCCATAGGAAGGGAGAGAGAAACTGTGCGAAGTGCTATTGTCTTTGTCCCTGACTTCTTGTAATGGTCCAGGTCGGAATGACACGTCACTACAGGGTCTAATTTTCCTATCCAGTTTGTGAGTTAGTTGTCCATTGTTGCAGCCAGGGAGGGTATTTTGACTTGTATTTTACTACCTGTTTGATTATTCCGGCAGGTGGGAGCGTGCCGGTTGTGGTGGAGCTGAGACTGTAAACAAGCGGGACGGCCCGCCCGCTGCCAAGACGTGACGCTGTAACCTTGCACATGACACACCCCCAGCCCTCACACCCACACCTCCGCCATGGCCACCACCACCGCCCCCAGCAGCTGCACCAGCAGCAGCAGCAGCCGCGGCCACCCCCCGCCCGACAGCATGGACTCCGCCAAACGACATCTGTCAGACGCGGGACGGCAGCGGCTGTCTAGCTTCCCGTCCCGGCAGCGGCGGATGGGCCCCGCGCCCCTCGCCTCATTCGAGGACCTCAGCATGGACAAGACCACGTCGGACTCCAGCCCTGAGGAACGGACTCATCTTCCAGAAATTGGTGAAGAGACATCAGGGGCGACCACGCCCGTGACTCCCGTAGCAACGGCCGCTCTTAGCGTTCCCACTTCGCCCAGCATTCGCGTTTCCGCGGCATCATCTTCCTCGCCTCACGAGACCGACTCCAAAGAGTCAACGCCAGAAAAAGAGCTCTTTTCAGGTTACGCCAAATCTGATTTCTGTGAAAACATGGCTGCAGATTTGCACTCGAGCACGGAGGAGTTGGATGGGGACGAAGAAGAACAACAGCGGCGCAGAAGAGAGCGCGCATGCAAACTGGCGGAGTTGGAGAGACGGGAAGAAGTGTTGCGTGTTGCTGAGCTCAACCGTAAAGGCTCCTCTTCGTCAGTGATCAGTGACGGCCTTCTTCCCGTCACCAGTGGTCACTCGAGTAGACTGTCTTCTCTAGGCTCCATAGGCTCTACGCGGCGCTCTCCTTCTCCTCATCGCATGCTTTTAGAAACTTCCTTTTGTGGTAGTCGCCCCATCCAACAGCCTAGTATTGATTTTGAAGACCCGCCTGTTAGTACCACTAGATTAATGGACTTCGCAATTGAGTCAATAGAGCGAGTTAGATCTCCAATGGAAGCGAAGCCACCTGATATATTTCGTACATCTCCATCCACGTTACCGCGACTCAAACAAGAGGAGGTGGTAGCAACTGTAGAGGTTCCTATCACAAAAACTGAGGTTTCTGGCGTCAGATCAGCGCCGCCTTCCGTAAGAGTGGTGGCCACGACCGCCAAAAAGAAACCACCTCCGATCGAGATCGAGGCTAACGCCGAAACGAGAAAACCCATCACCACTGCCATTCCTAAACCTCCAGAAGAGCATAAATCAACACAGCCACCTAAATCTCCTTTACACATTGAACAAACGCAACAGCTAGAACAGACCCAGCAACAACAGCGACAGCCGCTTTCCTCTCAGTCATCTCCGCGGTCACCAAGGATGCCCAAGAAAGTTGCTGTCCCTCAGGTGCCAGACTTGAAGGATCTGCCTCGACCGTCGCCGACACCCTCCGCGGCTTCATCGACTGCTGCTCCTGCCACGACACCCGAGTACCACCACGCTCGCTCCTTCTCCACAACTCCGTCGGCTTCACCCAGAGCATCCAGGAGACGAAGAACGAGAGACGAAGTGGAAAGCGGCTCTTCATCGCCGTCAGTGTCAAGAAAAAGCTCATTTACAAATCTGTTTCGTAAATCTGACAGTAGCGTCTTGAGTCCTGTCACTCCGGACTCGCCTGGCTCCAGTGGCCGTAAAAGTCCGTTCAGTCAGTTCATCAGGTCTGCAAAGAAGGAGTTTCGGTCAAGAAGTCGATCTCGAAGCCGTAGTAAAAGCCGCGAAAGAGATCTTGAAGACGACACTCATGACAGGAGAAGCGTTTTGTCTATCTTTCGGCCGAAGACTAAAAAGAAAACTGAAGCTGACAAAGGCAAATCCACCGCAGACACTCGTGCGATCCCTGCAGACAGTAAGCTTAGTGAGGCAATCACCAATGTTGAGTTCACCTTCAACGACGATGGAAAATATCAGTCTTCGTCATTTGGGTTGATAAGACAAGAGAGTGAAGTCAACAAGGCAATAAAGGAACCGCTGAAAGGAGTTCAAGTGTCAGCGGAACCGGAGACTCCCAAACCAGAAGCTCTTATCAGCTCCAGGGATAGCTCTTATAATGAACTTTCTTCTATTATGACAGGAGACAATAAACCAAGTAGTGATGCAATCATAGTAGAAGAAGCTAAAGAGAATGGACTGCCAGAGAAAAGCGAAATAATAACAGACGAATTATTTGAAAAACCATCCCAGACGTCTCCTCCTCCATCTCTACCTCCTCCTTCTCCTCCTCCCCCTGATATTCCGCCTCCTCCAAGTATCCCCAGTGAAGTTAAAGAAAATGACGTCGATGTTCCTGAAGGTGATAAGCCGAACTTACCTCCCAAGCAGAAGGATCGCACAAGTGATGTTGAGTTGACACTGGAGACCCCGTCGCAAGATCAAAGTGTCGATGGAGATTCGCGGTCAGAATCAGAACGTGAGTCAGAAATTGAATATCTTAAGAGAAAAGCCAGTCAACAACAGGGAACTGAGGAGAGCCTCGAGTCCCCTGATGTCGAGAACAAGGGCCTCGTCTCCCAGGACTCTCTTGAAGATGGTGAGCTTCCCTATGTACCCACCACACTGCCTATGGAGCGCCCACTAGCGGCTCCTATGATACCTGTCAAGGAACGTGCAACAACAATGCGTCATACTCAATCTATAGAGAGACCTCGTAGCACTACGCCTTTAATTACTGGGCGTCTAGAGGAGTATAAACAAGTAGCTGGCACGCCAGAGGGAGAACCTGATAAAATAATGATCAATATACCACAAACAGGACCACCTAAGGTTCTGCCAAAACGACAGAGCTCCAAGGCCTGGGAAGACTTCTGTCAGGAAGGCTTGAGGAGTCCAAGGACCCTGAGAAAAGAATACAGGGAAAGGAGCCTACAAAGTTCAGAGGATATACCTCCCCCTCTACCTCCCAAAGTTCGCTCACCAGCCCGGTCTCCCATAACGACACCCGAGGCCGTCATTAAACCAGCCGAGGTCGAAACTAAACCTCAACCAGAGCAAATCAAAAGTTGGATTAATTTCGACGAGATGCCTGATATAGTACTTAAACCAGTGCGTCAGATCAAGACAGTTCCCCCTAGGCATCAAGCACAACTGCGACAGAAAGATATGCAAGAACGTAAAGAAACGCCGCAGTTCAAGCCACAAACTGAAGAGCAACGAATACAAGAGAAAACGAGTGAAGAAGAGATTCCGACTCGCAAACTACCTCCACCACTTCCTGAACCGCTGCATCTCCAAGACCAAGACTCTGACAATGGACAGGCGCTGTCAGAGGCATCAACTCCTGACAAAGGCGATAACTCTGATCACTCGTCTGACAGTGATAAGCCTACGAGCCCCTCGTCAAGCGAAGACCTCACTACAGTCAGAGAAAGAATAGAAGAGATCAAGAAGGAGGGAGATGAGTACGAGAACTCCGACCTGGAGCGGTTACTAGCGCCGGTAAACGACTGCATCAACCGGTTATCCTCGTTATCATCCGAACAGGGAATAATGGAGCGGAGATCGCCCATCCCGGACAACTGGTCAGACTTCCTGCTACCTCCGCAAGTGGGCCGCAGAAGCCGGCTGTCGTCGCTAGGGTCAGACGCGGGGTCGATGGGCGGGCGATCTCCCTCACCGTCCTGCATGCTGCTGGAGACCTCCTTCTGTGGCTCACATCCCATCGACGACCCAGCAGCTGCCGAGCCCGACGTGCCTATCGCCATAGCAAGAAAATTAAGTGGGATCTCCCTGGGCGACTTGAGTCCCTTCACAGTGAGAGATCGTCGGGATTCTTCAAGCCTTCTCACTTGCCCAGACAGAGCCTCCATACTAAGGTAGATTTTATCTCTCTTAAGTTTTTCAAATATGATACTTAATCTAGTAATTATAAACTAGACATATATATATATATATATATATATATATATATATATATATATATATATATATATATATATATATATATATATATATATATATATATATATATATATATATATATATATATATATATATATATATATATATATATATTTTTTTTTTTTTTTTTTTTCAACAAGTCGGCCGTCTCCCACCGAGGCAGGGTGACCCAAAAAGAAAGAAAATCCCCAAAAAGAAAATACTTTCATCATCATTCAACACTTTCACCACACTCATACATAATCACTGTCTTTGCAGAGGAGCTCAGATACGACAGCTGAGAAAAGTCCCTCCCAGCTGTCACTATCTCAGACCCCTCCTTTAAAGTGCAGGCATTGTACTTCCCATTTCCAGGACTCAAGTCCAACTAAATCAATTAACTGGTTTCCCTGAATCCCTTCACAAAATGTTACCCTGCTCACACTCCAACAGATCGTCATGTCCCAAAAACCATTCGTCTCCATTCACTCCTATCTAACACGCTCACACATGCTTGCTGGAAGTCCAAGCCCCCCGCCCACAAAACCTCCTTTACCCTTCCCTCCAACCTTTTCTAGGACGACCCCTACCCCGCCTTCCTTCCCCTACAGATTTATACGCTCTCCAAGTCATTCTACTTTGATCCATTCTCTCTAAATGACCAAACCACCTCAACAACCCCTCTTCAGCCCTCTGACAAATACTTTTAGTAACTCCACACCTTCTCCTAATTTCCACATTCCGAATTTTCTGCATAATATTTACACCACACATTGCCCTTAGACAGGACATCTCCACTGCCTCCAGCCTCCTCCTCGCTGCAGCATTTGCAACCCATGCTTCACACCCATATAAGAGTGTTGGTACCACTATACTTTCGTACATTCCCTTCTTTGCCTCCATGGCTAACGTTTTTTGTCTCCACAGATACCTCAATGCACCACTCACCTTTTTTCCTTCATCAATTCTATGGTTAACCTCATCCTTCATAAACCCATCCGCTGACACGTCAACTCCCAAATATCTGAAAACATTTACTTCTTCCATAATCCCTCTCTCCAAAGTGATATCCAATTTTTCTTTATTTAAATCGTTTGATACCCTCATCACCTTACTCTTATCTATGTTCACTTTTAACTTTCTACCTTTACACACTCTCCCAAACTCGTCCACTAACCTTTGCAACTTTTCTTTAGAATCTCCCATAAGCACAGTATCATCAGCAAAAAGTAACTGTGTCAACTCCCATTTTGCATTTAATTCTCCATAATTTAATCCCACCCTCTCCCCAACACCCTAGCATTTACTTCTTTTACAACCCCATCTATAAATATATTAAACAACCATGGTGACATTACACATCCCTGTCTAAGACCTACTTTTACCGGGAAGTAATCTCCCTCTCTCCTACACACCCTAACCTGAGCCTCACTATCCTCATAAAAACTCTTTACAGCCTTCAGTAACTTACTACCTATTCCATACACTTGCAACATTTGCCACATTGCTCCCCTATCCACTCTATCATATGCCTTTTCTAAATCCATAAATGCAATAAAAACTTCTCTACCTTTATCTAAATACTGTTCACATATATGCTTCACTGTAAACACTTGATCTACACATCCCCTACCCACTCTAAAGCCTCCTTGCTCATCTGCAATCCTACTCTCTGTCTTACCTCTAATTCTTTCAATAATAACCCTGCCATACACTTTACCTGGTATACTCAGTAAACTTATTCCCCTATAATTTTTACACTCTCTTTTATCCCCCTTCCCTTTATATAACGGAACTATACATGCTCTCTGCCAATCCCTAGGTACCTTCCCCTCTTTCATACATTTATTAAACAAAAATACCAACCACTCCAGCACTATATCCCCCCCTGCTTTTAACATTTCTGTCATGATTCCGTCAATTCCAGCTGCTTTACCCCTTTCATTCTACGTAATGCCTCACGCACCCCCCCCACACTCACATCCTGCTCTTCTTCACTCCTAAATGATGTTGTACCTCCTGGCCAGTACATGAAATTACCGCCTCCCTCTTTTCATCGACATTTAAAAGTTCCTCAAAATATTCCCGCCATCTACCCAATACCTCCAGCTCCCCATCTACTAACTCCCCTACTCTGTTTTTAACTGACAAATCCATTCGTTCCCTAGGCTTTCTTACCTTGTTTATCTCACTCCAAAAATTTTTCTTGTTTTCAGCAAAATTTCTTGACAGAGCCTCTCCCATTCTTTCATCCGCTCTTCTTTTGCACTCTCTCACCACTCTCTTCACCTTTCTTTTACTCTCCATATACTCTGCTCTTCTATTAACACTTCTGTTTTGTAAAAACCTCTCATAAGCTACCTTTTTCTCTTTTATCACACCCTTTACTTCTTCATTCCACCACTCACTCCTCTTTCCTCCTGCACCCACCCTCCTATAGCCACAAACTTCTGCCCCACATTCTAATACTGCATTTTAAAACTATCCCAACTCTCTTCAACCCCCCCACTACTCCTACTTGCACTAGCCCACCTTTCTGCCAATAGTTGCTTATATCTCACCCTAACTTCCTCCTCCCTTAGTTTATACACTTTTACCTCTCTCTTACTTGCTGTTGCCATTTTCTTTTTGTCCCATCTACCTTTTACTCTAACTGTAGCTACAACCAAATAATGATCTGATATATCCGTTGCCCCTTTATAAACATGTACATCCTGAAGCCTACTCATCAACCTTTTATCCACCAATACATAATCCAACAAACTACTTTCCTTACGTGCTATATCATACCTTGTATATTTATTTATCCTCTTTTTCATAAAATATGTATTACTTATTACCAAACCTCTTTCTACACATAGCTCAATTAATGGTTCCCCATTTACATTTACCCCTGGCACCCCAAATTTACCTACTACTCCATCCACAACATTTTTACCCACTTTAGCATTAAGATCCCCAATCACAATTACTCTCTCACTTGGTTCAAAACTCCCCACACATTCACTCAACATTTCCCAAAATCTCTCTCTCTCCTCTACACTTCTCTCTTCTCCAGGTGCATAAACACTTACTATAACCCACTTTTCACATCCAACCTTTATTTTACTCCACATAATCCTTGAATTTATACATTTATATTCATTCTTTACCTGCCATAACTGATTTTTCAACATTATTGCCACTCCTTCTTTAGCTCTAACTCTATTTGAAACCCCTGATCTAATCCCATTTATTTCTCCCCACTGAAACTCTCCTACCCCTTCAGCTTTGTCTCACTTAAAGCCAGGACATCCAGCTTCTTTTCATTCATAACATCTACAATCATCTCTTTCTTATCATTCGCACAACATCCACGCACATTCAAACATCCCACTTTGACGGTTTTCTTCTTCTTCTTTTTAGTAAGCTATACAGGAAAAGGGGTTACTAGCTCATTGTTCCCGGCATTTTAGTTGACTTTTACAACACGCATGGCTTACGGAGGAAAGATTCTTATTCCACTTCCCCATGGATATGAAAGGGAAAAGCAATAAGAACAAGAACTATTAAGATAAAATCAAAGAAAACTCAGATGAGTGTGTATACATAAACGTGTACATGTTTGCGTAGTGTGACCTAAGTGTAAGTAGAAGTAGCAAGACGTACCTGAAATCTTGCATGTTTATGAGACAGAAAAAGACACCAGCAATCCTACCATCATGTAAAACAGTTTCAGGTTTCTGTTTCACAGTCACCTGGCAGGATGGTAGTACCTCCCTGGGTGGTTGCTGTCTACCAACCTACTACCTACTTACTATATATACTATATATACTATATATACTGTCTACCTACTACTACCTACATATATATATATATATATATATATATATATATATATATATATATATATATATATATATATATATATATATATATATATATATATATATAGTGATAGTGAGGCTCAGGTTAGGGTGTGTAGGAGAGAGGGAGATTACTTCCCGGTAAAAGTAGGTCTTAGACAGGGATGTGTAATGTCACCATGGTTGTTTAATTTATTTATAGATGGGGTTGTAAAAGAAGTAAATGCTAGGGTGTTGGGGAGAGGGGTGGGATTAAATTATGGAGAATTAAATGCAAAATGGGAGTTGACACAGTTACTTTTTGCTGATGATACTGTGCTTATGGGAGATTCTAAAGAAAAGTTGCAAAGGTTAGTGGACGAGTTTGGGAGAGTGTGTAAAGGTAGAAAGTTAAAAGTGAACATAGATAAGAGTAAGGTGATGAGGGTATCCAACGATTTAAATAAAAAAATTGGATATCACATTGGAGAGAGGGATTATGGAAGAAGTAAATGTTTTCAGATATTTGGGAGTTGACGTGTCAGCGGATGGGTTTATGAAGGATGAGGTTAACCATAGAATTGATGAAGGAAAAAAGGTGAGTGGTGCATTGAGGTATCTGTGGAGACAAAAAACGTTATCCATGGAGGCAAAGAAGGGAATGTATGAAAGTATAGTGGTACCAACACTCTTGTATGGGTGTGAAGCATGGGTTGCAAATGCTGCAGCGAGGAGGAGGCTGGAGGCAGTGGAGATGTCCTGTCTAAGGGCAATGTGTGGTGTAAATATTATGCAGAAAATTCGGAATGTGGAAATTAGGAGAAGGTGTGGAGTTACTAAAAGTATTTGTCAGAGGGCTGAAGAGGGGTTGTTGAGGTGGTTTGGTCATTTGAGAGAATGGATCAAAGTAGAATGACTTGGAGAGCGTATAAATCTGTAGGGAGGGAAGGCGGGGTAGGGTCGTCCTAGAAAAGGTTGGAGGGAAGGGGTAAAGGAGGTTTTGTGGGCGAGGGGCTTGGACTTCCAGCAAGCATGTGTGAGCGTGTTAGATAGGAGTGAATGGAGACGAATGGTTTTTGGGACATGACGATCTGTTGGAGTGTGAGCAGGGTAACATTTTGTGAAGGGATTCAGGGAAATCAGTTAATTGATTTAATTGGACTTGAGTCCTGGAAATGGGAAGTACAATGCCTGCACTTTAAAGGAGGTGTCTGAGATAGTGACAGCTGGGAGGGACTTTTCTCAGCTGTCGTATCTGAGCTCCTCTGCAAAGACAGTGATTATGTATGAGTGTGGTGAAAGTGTTGAATGATGATGAAAGTATTTTCTTTTTGGGGATTTTCTTTCTTTTTGGGTCACCCTGCCTCGGTGGGAGACGGCCGACTTGTTGAAAAAAAAAAAAAAAAAATATATATATATATATATATATATATATATATATATATATATATATATATATATATATATATATATATATATATATATATAAATGAAGTTCGCTGTGATAAGGAAAATTAAAAATGAGACAATTATACATTTCATTCTTCTAAGACCTTTAACAAGCAGGTGAAGCATTATGTCAAGAAAAAGTGTCAATTAACATGGCCAATACTTTAGCTGGGAACTGGTGACCTCACTCACAGTTTGCGTGAGGTTGCCATTGTCCGCCGTGTGAGGTGTTGAAATTGATGGACAACTGCAATGACAGAAGAATCAGTTGATTGCTATTTTGTAATTACGCAGCGTCGGTCCCATCCTTGTTGCAAGAGGCACGTTGTAATTGCAAAAGAAAATTAAATGAATCGAATGTCACTGCAGATGTCGTGAATTTTAAAGTCTTTACAGCAGAAGGTGGATGGGTGTCACTCCCTCCCGAACTGGCAGTGATGTCACTGATGTTGGGTACAATGACACAAGTACAACTAATGTGACATTAGTTGCACTTGTGTCCTTTTACCTAACATGTTTTCGATAATTATACCAACATTATTACGATGTCACTTATTTCTAAGTCACTTGTCGGTCATGACACGATACACGAACTCTTCCTTTCACTCGGTGTTTCGTGCACTCGATAACTGCCTTACAACACACGGCGATAAACAACAGTTCTCTCTAGCTTTTGTTTGTAGAATTGTGAATTGTGCACGGGGAATTATGAATTATATTCTACTACTACAATATATCTACAAGTCAATTACTGTGGTAAGACACACTTTTGAATCATTAGTTAGTCCAGTGGTTCCCAACCTGTGGTCCTTGGACCCCTGGGGGGGAACGGACGTCCTCAAACGTAGTACTGGGGGTCCGTGAGCTACGTTCAAAATTTCAAGAGGCTTCAGTGTAGAATGTATAATTACTCACGATAAGGCTGATGAAGATAAACTTTCAAAATTTCAAAGCCGTTTCCAAATCGGCAGGAATGGTCTAATTTTTTAGACGCTTTATTTTTAAACTGTTATTCTTATTTTATGGGCTGGAGAATCGAACATGCTAAACCTCCATCATTTCACTACGACTACACCTGCTGTCTCTGCTTCATCAATAAAAATACCTGACTGTTGCACATGTGTCTTAATCATCAACTATTCGGAATGTATTTTATACTATTTTCAGCATCGTGATTTTTACCTTCCTACAGCGACTCGTCTGCAGAGGGAGGAGGTGGCTCTCCCCGCGACTGCGACTACTACAGCAGTAGGCAGCCACAAGAAGCCCCGAGGACCATCCCTGGGGCGCACCAGCTCAACCCCTTCGGTATGGACCTCGGCGTGAGGAGTAACCGGAGCTCTGTAGTGTCTCAAGACCAGGTGGGTTTCCATCTTCCTTCCTCCTCTCTCTCTCTCTCTCTCTCTCTCTCTATCTCACCTACTCTCTCCCTCCTTCCCTTCCCTCCCTCACTTCCCTCCCTCACTCATGAATCTCTAACTAGACAGTAATGGGGGCTAGAGTCTCTCTAGAGGACCATCTAAAACGACAACATTTAGAGTGAGACAGACTCTTAGAAACTGCAGCTTTCTCGAGGATAAATGTTGAGAGAGAGAGAGAGAGAAAAACATTGATGGAATGTGCTCACACACACACACACACTTGTATACTGAGTGGTATAACACCTTCACTTATTTCTTAGTGATAATAAAAAATGTTGAAAATGCAAAGATTTAGTTACCTGGAAACGTTTTAATATTGTAACGAAGGTAAAAATTCAGAGTGCGACAGGTCAGTAATGAAATTCAGTGTCACAGGTCAGTAATAAAGCTCAGTATTACAGGTCAGTAATAAAACTCAGTGTTACAGGTCAGTAATAAAACTCAGTGTTACAGGTCAGTAATAAAACTCAGTGTTACAGGTCAGTAATAAAATTCAGTGTTACAGGTCAGTAATAAAACTCAGTGTTACAGGTCAGTAATAAAACTCAGTGTTACAGGGCAGTAATAAAACTCAGTGTTACAGGTCAGTAATAAAACTCAGTATTACAGGTTAATAATTTTAAAAGCAAAAACTCGTAACTTTATTATCAAAATTTGTATCAGTGGCTGGCGAGAAGTCTTGCAGACTAGAAGGTTTCCAGGCTAGAAGGCTTCCAGTTTAGAAGGCTTGCAGGCTAGAAGGTTTTCAAACTAGAAGGCTTCCAGGCTAGAAGGTTTCTAGGCTAAAAGCTTCCAGGCTTGAAGGTTTCTAGGCTAGAAGGCTTCAGGCTAGAAGGCTTCCAGGCTAGAAGGCTTCCAGTCTAGAAGGCTTGCAGGCTAGAAGGTTTACAGACTAGAAGGCTTCCAGTCTAGAAGGTTTCTAGGCTAAAAGGCTTCCAGGCTAGAAGGCTTCCAGGCTAGAAGGCTTCCAGGCTAGAAGGCTTCCAGTCTAGAAGGCTTCCAGGCTAGAAGTCTTCCAGGCTAGAAGGCTTCCAGGCTAGAAGGCTTCCAGGCTATAAGGCTTCCAGTTTAGAAGGCTTCCAGGCTAGAAGGCTTCCAGTCTAGAAGACTTCCAGGTTAGAAGGTTCCCAGGCGAGGTTTCCAGTGAAAATATAGCACTCATGATAATTGCTTGTGCTGGTGACCATCTCTCAACACACTCTCTGTAATTGGTTAATGAGGTTTGAACCCTGCCGACTACACGAGGGTCATTAAGGCTTCACGTAACCTGCTCATCACCAGTCATGAATACTTCGATCCCTGAAAAAATAGAGATTAAAATATACTCAGCTCACACACTGAGGTTCGATCCCCGGTACGGGTGGGAACATTAGGACGTGTTTCCTTAAGACACCTGCTGTCCATGTTCACCTGTCAGTAAAATAGGTACCTGGGTGTTAGTCGACTGGTGTGGGTCACATCCTGAGGATAAAATTGACCTAATTTGCCCGAAATGCTCTGCATAACAATGGGGTTTCTATATAGTAGTATGTCACTGATGTCAGCTAGGACTGTATACCTTGTACATGTACTTGCATAAATAAAGATTATTATTATTATTATTATTATTATTATTATTATTATTATTATTATTATTATTATTAGTAGTAGTAGTAGTAGTAGTAGTATTATACTCTGAGATATACACACTGCAGGGTGTGTATATCCCTGTGCTCTCTCACTCCCTTCACACCTTGTGTTGTATACCTGGAATATACGTGGAGGGTGTTCCGGGGGTCAGTGCCCCCGCGGCCCTGTCCATGACCAGGCCTCGTGGTGGATCAGAGCCTGATCACCCAGGATGTTGCTGGGTGATCAGGCATAGGGGTTAGTTACACGTTTTAAACGTTTAAAAAAAACTATATGGCTCGGGGGCCTTGAATATAAAAAACTCAAGGCTCCCGACAAGATACCCTGGGGCATGGCACCATGGGGCATGGCACCCTGGGACAAGAAACCCTTTGGATTAGTACCCTTGGGCATGGTACCCTGGGGCATGGCATCCTGGGGCATGGCACCATGGGGCATGGCTAGATACCAGACACACTAATTTACTTCTACTGAGATGTCCAGGTGTCCATCTCGCGCTAGGCGGACGGAGGGTCAAGCCTACACGAAATGCAGAAAAAAAGAGATACATCACATGTTGAAAGTTTGAGGCTGATCTGAAGAGGCATTCTCAAGCTCTAGGTATCTCCCCTCCTTCCCCCCATCCTTGTTTGGGAGATTTGACGCCATAGGTATCCCCTCTCTGGATGACAACACTATAAATATCCCCCTCTGGGGATATTTATAGATATGCAGGATTAATGTAAAATTTATAGTTACCCTAAGCCATGGGTATAACTACCCTAATCCATAGGTATAACTACCATAAACCAAAGGTATAACTACCATAACCCATAGGTATTATAACTACCATAAGCCATAGGTATTATAACTAACCATAAGTCATAGGTATAATTACCATAAGCCACAGGTATAATTACCCTAAACCATAAGTATAACTACTATAAGTCACAGGTATTATAGCTACCATAAGCCATAGGTAAAATTATCAAAATATCAACTAGGTTAAAGTCGTCGTCACTGGTAACAAGTGCTCAACCTCTATCATCACTAAATTATATGTTCTGATTATCACTTTCTATAACATTTTGTGTATTATACGTCAGATGACGTTTCGCTTCCTTCCTTTTTACGAAAAGTCGATATATTTTTTTCATTGTGAAAGTCAACCCGTTAAGTTACGTTCGGAATTAGAAGTGTATCGTAGTAATTTGTTAGCTGAACTTAAATGGTTTTAAAAGTTCAGAAGCTCTGATAAAAGGCTGAATTAGCTAAGTTTAATTATTAAGTTTAAAAATGCTTATTTTTTTATTATTAATTTAGTAATGTGAGTAAAAGTCAATTTCACTAACTTTAAAATTTATTCTTAAATTCAGGAACTCTTTTTAAAAAAAAATTATGTTCATTGATTTTTCAGAAATCTTAAATTCAGTGCTTTTAAAAATATATTAAGTTCAGTGACTTAAATCTTAATTCTGTAACTTTAAAAAAATCAGTAATTGAAACAACTTAAATTCACAATTACTTAAAAAAATGATTTCAGTGACTTTGTTTACATTATTTATGTCACAGAAAAGTGAACTTTGTACAAAGTTTACACAAATGAACTTCTGTATTTACTTGTTAGAAGAATATTAAATAAATATGAAAACGGTATACAATACCGACATGTTGATAAGCAAGATACACGTGCAATAGTTAGGTATCTTTATTCCGAAACGTTTCACCTACATAGTAGGCTTCTTCAGTCGAATACACGGAAGTTTGCAGAAGCAGTGAAGACGATGTAGTCAGTCCCTCAGCCTTGAAGACGTAGTTTTGAGGGACTGACCGCCTCAAACTACGTCTTCAGGATTGAGGGACTGACTACCTCAAAACTACATCTTCAGGGCTGAGGACTGACTACCTCAAAACTACGTCTTCAGGGCTGAGAGACTGACTACCTCAAAACTACGTCTTCAGAGCTGAGGGACTGACTACCTCAAACTACATCTTCAGGGCTGAGGGACTGACTACCTCAAAACTACGTCTTCAGGGTTGAGGACTGACTACCTCAAAACTACATCTTCAAGGCTGAAGGACTGACTCACCTCTAAACTACGTCTTCAGGGCTGAGGGACTGACTACCTCAAAACTACGTCTTCAGGGTTGAGGGACTGACTACCTCAAAACTACATCTTCAGGGCTGAGGGACTGACTACCTCAAACTACGTCTTCAGGGCTAAGAGACTGACTACCTCAAAACTACGTCTTCAGAGCTGAGGGACTGACTACCTCAAAACTACATCTTCAGGGCTGAGGGACTGACTACCTCAAAACTACGTCTTCAGGGCTGAGGGACTGACTACCTCAAAACTACATCTTCAAGACTGAAGGACTGACTACCTCTAAACTACGTCTTCAGGGCTGAGGACTGACTACCTCAAAACTACGTCTTCAGGGCTGAGGGACTGACTACCTCTAAACTACATCTTCAGGGCTGAGGGAATGACTACCTCAAAACTACATCTTCAGGGCTGAGGGACTGACTACCTCAAAACTACATCTTCAGGGCTGAGGGACTGACTACCTCAAAACTACATCTTCAGGGCTGAAGGACTGACTACCTCTAAACTACGTCTTCAGGGCTGAGGGACTGACTACCTCAAAACTACGTCTTCAGGACTGAGGGACTGACTACCTCAAAACTACGTCTTCAGGACTGAGGGACTGACTACCTCTAAACTACATCTTCAGGACTGAGGGACTGACTACCTCTAAACTACGTCTTCAGGACTGAGGGACTGACTACCTCTAAACTACGTCTTCAGGGCTGAGGGACTGACTACCTCAAAACTACGTCTTCAAGGCTGAGGGACTGACTACCTCAAAACTACATCTTCAGGGCTGAGGGACTGACTACCTCTAAACTACGTCTTCAGGACTGAGGGACTGACTACCTCAAAACTACGTCTTCAGGGCTGAGGGACTGACTACCTCAAAACTACATCTTCAGGGCTGAGGGACTGACTACCTCAAAACTACATCTTCAGGACTGAGGGACTGACTACCTCTAAACTACGTCTTCAGGACTGAGGGACTGACTACCTCTAAACTACGTCTTCAGGGCTGAGGGACTGACTACCTCTAAACTACGTCTTCAGGACTGAGGGACTGACTACCTCAAAACTACGTCTTCAGGGCTGAGGGACTGACTACCTCTAAACTACGTCTTCAGGGCTGAGGGACTGACTACCTCAAAACTACGTCTTCAGGGATGAGGGACTGACTACCTCAAAACTACGTCTTCAAGGCTGAAGGACTGACTACCTCAAAACTACATCTTCAGGGCTGAAGGACTGACTACCTCAAAACTACGTCTTCAGGGCTGAGGGACTGACTACCTCAAAACTACGTCTTCAGGACTGAGGGACTGACTACCTCTAAACTACGTCTTCAGGGCTGAGAGACTGACTACCTCAAAACTACATCTTCAGGACTGAGGGACTGACTACCTCTAAACCATCTTTAGGGCTGAGGGAGCTACCCAAAACTACATCTTCAGGGCTGAGGGACTGACTACCTCAAAACTACATCTTGGGGTAGGGATGCCCTCAAAACTACATCTTCAGGGCTGAGGGGCTGACTCCTCAAAAATCATCTTCAGGGCTGGGGTGACTACCTCAAAACTACATCTTCGGGCTGGGGACTGCTCCTCAAAACTACATCTTCAGGGCTGAGGGGCGCTATCTCAAAACTACATCTTCAGGGCTGGGGGCTGACTACCTCAAAACTCATCTTCAGGGGTGAGGGGGGACTATAAAAATCATCTTCAGGGTGAGGGTGACTCCTCAAAAATGCCCAAAACGGGGGACTAGTTCAAACCGTCTTGGACTGAGGGCTGACTACCTTAAAAAACCTCTTCAGGACTGAGGGGCTGACTACCTCAAAAAAATACATATTTAGGACTGAGGGGCTGCTACCTCAAAAAAACGTCTTCAGGACTGGGGGTGACTACCTCAAAACACAAAATTTGGACTGAGGGGTGACTACCTCAAAAATCATCTTCGGATTGAGGGGCTGATACCCCAAAATGCTTCGGGGGACTGACCCGTCTTCTTCACCCCTTTTCTTTTGCAAAATTCGTACTCGACTGAAGAACCTCTTGTGGCAACTTTCGAAAAAGTACCCAATATTGCCTCGTCACTTTTCAAAAAAAATATTATGTATATGTAAAGGTTTTTTTTGGCCCTTTAGAGGAAAGAGGAGATCCATAAAAGGGATTAAATCCAAGCGGCTCCACTAAACGTTACATACCAAGGTAGCCATGATGACCCCCCTATCCCCCTTTTTATCCCCAACTCCTTGTTCCCTACCCCCCTTAATGTTATCTCTAACTCCTTGTCCCCCTGTATCCCTTAATGTTATCTCTAACTCCTTGCTCCCTATCCCCCCTTAATGTTATCCCTAACCCTTGTTTCCTACCCTCCAAGTTATCCTAACCCTTGTCTCCTGTACCCTTTTTTCCAACCCTTTTCCCTATCCCCCCTTAAAGTTACCCCAACTCCTTGTCCCCCTATCCCCCTTTTAATGTCATCTCTACTCCTTGTTTCCCTCTCCTTAATGTTACCCCAAATTCCTTGCTCCCTAGCCTCTTTAATTACCCCTACCTCCTGTCTCCTCCCGTTCCTTCCATTTTCGTTGTTCCCTACTTTTCCTGCCTGTCTTCCAGCCTTCCCCTTTTTTTTCCCCTTCCCCCCCCTCTCTCCCTCCTTCCTACTCTGCCCCCAGCCCTCCTTCCATTTTCTACCCTCTCCCGATTCCTACCCCCCTGCTTCCCCCCCTGCCCCTAACCTCCCTCTTTCTTTCCCTTTTCCTCCCCCCCTGTCTTCCTACCCTGCCACTTTATCTCCCATCCTCCCTGCCCCAGATCAGAGCACACATCCCCACCAGAGACTGGACCCACCATCACAATATGTCCCATTAATTAATCAGTTATGAATATGCAATCATCATTATACTTGCAATGCTCATTTTATCATCAGCTGCAACACTGTTGATATATTTTTTTTCCCTTTCTGGGGTTTTTTTTTTAATGTTGATGTATTCTAAATAACGGGTTTTTTTTTCTTCCATTTATATTTATGTTGTAATGGAAACTTTGTTATGTTTTGGTGGTGACCCCCACCCCCATTTGCTTTTCCACCATTTTTCCCTTTGGGCTTTCACCACCCTCTCTGCCGTTCCACCCCCCTCTCCTATTTTTTTTTTTCCAACTACCACCTTCGTTGGCCCACCCCCATCACCCCTTCCCCCTATATTTGTCCATCTACCACCAGTTGGCCTACCACCCTCACTACTCCCTTTTTAAAGTAGTTTCTCCCGTATTTGTCCTTTTTTTGATCCTTAGAACAGGATTGGCAGTTGCACCCGCCCATTTTTGCACTACTAGCTAATAAAATCCTTCTCTCCCCCTCCTCCTGCAAGGACTTTTCAACCACCCTTCTAAGTTCCAGCTCCATATTTTAAAT
>WNWK01022736.1:0-32052 GCA_009830355.1 Cherax destructor
AGAATATTCACATTAGAAAGGCTATCGAGTATAACCTTTCGGGAAAATTCCCAATATTTTCCACAACAACCTCCTAACTGCCCCTCAGTGTATTTTTGCAGGCCACACCTCCATTGCTTTTCCTCCCTTCCTTTTTCCTTATAATACTCCCTAATACCTGGTTTGCCTGTATGCACTCGCTGTCACCATTTTGACAAATATGCTGGAGACACCATTAAGTGCTATGCCATACAATTCTTCATTTCTGATGCCATATGTGTCCCTTATTATTTCCGGAAGTACTACAGCTGCATTAGATGGATATACCGCACCTCTAACGTCAACTCGCCGACGCCATGTTGGTGAAAATGAGTCACTCACGACTGCACCACCAGAGGAGCTGTGAACAACCGACCAGTATGATGGCTGGAAGGTGAATGACAATGTTATATTTGTCATAAATGAATGTTGTCTCAAGGAGTTGAATTCTTACTGTTTTTTGTTTATTATTGTATTGCTCTTATATTGTATTACATTTCGTTTAAATAAAAAAAAAATGGTATTCTCGAGATAGGTTAATTTCACTTCTCAATGTTATCATTGTCATCAATGAATGTTTTCCTCAATGAAGAGGTATGTAAGCACACTGTTTGTAATTCTTACTGTACTTGCTTATTTATTGTATTGCTCTATATGTTGTATTACGTTTTAAATAAAATATAAAAAAAAAATCGATAATATTTACATAATGACTCATGTCTGGGAAGATCATCTTACTACACAGTCGCTAGTTTTAAAAAGACTAAGAGCTCATGGCCTTACAATCAAACCACAGAAGTGTTTTCTTGGTTATTCCAAAATACAATACCTTGGGTTTATTATTTCTGACAATCTATCACCTCTTCCTAACAAGACAAAAGCAGTTCTTGAAAGCAGCTTCCTTACTACAAAAAAGAAGCTAAGAAGTTTCCTTGGGTCCATAAATTTCTACAAAAGTTTTGTGCCTAATTTAAGTGGTTTGACTTCCTTTCTCACAGACTATTTAAAAAAGAATGTCAAGGAATCTCTTGTTTGTTCTGAAGAAGCTGTGCAAAGCTTCGATCAAAATAGAAGAATAGTTTCCAACCCCCCTGTCCTAAAATTACCAGATATTAATAAAGTATTTTGTCTCCAAACAGATGCCTCTCATTCTGGACTCGGGGTTGTTCTGCTACAGTATTATGATGGGATTCCCTTCCCTGTATCTTTCGCCAGTAAAAAGCTTCTGCCGAGGGAAGAAAGATACTCCACTGTGGAGAAGGAATGTTATGCATTGATATGGGGTATAAGTAGGTTCAAATACTACTTATACGGAAAACCCTTTGTGCTTGAAACAGATCACAAGCCACTGATGTACTTGGAAAACTTCAAAGGTTCAAATAGCCGACTCTTGAGATGGGCTTTGGCTATTCAGTCCAATAAATTTAAAGTTATATACATGTATATATATCTGGTTCTGAAAACCACTTTTCAGATTGGCTGAGCCGAGGTTGTACATAGTACTTTTCCCTCTGTTAGTTAACTTATTGCCTCCAACCATAAGTTTTGGAAAGGGGTATTATGAGGGAAAAGATGTAATTGGGTGTTAGAGTTGTTCAGACAGCCAGGAACCATTAGTGAGTTACTGCTCGCACTTCCATCTAGCGAGCTGATGCATAACTCCTGTTACTGGTGTCTGATGTACTTTAATTTCCTACTCCTGGTAGTATTAACCTTACCTGGTGTGGGTTGAAATTTGGAGAGTTCCTTCACTTCCACTCTTCTCGTGATCAGGTAAGGTGATCTACAAGGAGTATTTCTGTTTCTTTTTTTTTTTTTTTTAGTTTTTATGGTTACCAGTTTGATTCGATATCACCCTTTTTCTTTCAAAAATGTTGTACTTATATATTTTTGGGTAACCAGTTTATTTTCTTTATTATCAGCTCTGCTGCTGGTCAGGTCATCCAGGGTAGACCTGACAAGCACTCCAGGTAACACAACTCAGGGTAACACAACTCCAGGTAACACAACTCTGGGTAACATAACTCCAGTTAAGTGAACACTCTCCAGTTGGAGAGTCTGGTGTACACTCTCCAAGGTGCAGGGAAGAGTCTGTACACTCTGCAAGGTGCAGGGGAGAGTCTATACACTCTCCAAGGTGCAGGGAAGAGTCTGTACACTCTCCAAGGTGCAGGGGGAGAGTCTGGTGAACACTCTCCATTAGGTGTTGGGAGAGTCTGAAGGACACTCTACAGTTGGAGAGTCTGGTGTACACTCTCAGTCAAGCCGGCTCAGCAGTCCAACATTGGGTCTGACGTAGCCAGTGGTACTGCCAGCCGGCAGGTTAACTACCTAACCATCATGTTAGGTAGGAGGCCGCAACAATCCCTGTCTTCTGAACGTGTGGGATATTACGACTACTATCTCAAAGATTCCTGTTTATTGGACTTAGAAGACATTAGGACTACTCCTCACCTTGCATATCTAAAGTGTGGTTCTACAACTAAGTGGTATCAGGAGATTTCAGAACATCGAACTATTACCACCACCCAGGATAACCTACACCATTTCTTCAAACATCCGAAGACTATCCTGGGCTTTACATACTCCTGTCATAACATCTTACCAGAACTACAACAACCAATTTTTAATCTTATTTAATTTTAATTAAAAGGCATGAAAATCTATCTTCATTATTAATCCTAAGAGTCATTTATTTTTCCATTATTTTTTTTCTGTTCAGGAGGATGGCGTTCCCCTGGCAACACACTCGTCTAACTCATGGGTATCTCATGGAGAGGCATCCTGTTCCACTTTGTGAGAATTGTCTCTCTTCAACTTTTTGACAACTGATTTATTACACAAACTTTGATAATCCTTTCTTTAGCACTCCTCACAGTCCTTACTAACTTAACCTTTGTTGTCCTCTCCACCCTTACTTTGCACCAGTTCCTACCCTGCAGTGCTGTGTGACCCTAGTAGGCTTAGTGCTTCTTTTTTATTATGATAATACACCACCATCAAGGACCTCAATGGAATGGACATGATATCCTTCCCCCAACCTAGGAGCTAGAATGCCTGAGGGCAGGACCTCAAAGGTTAAAAGCAGGGACGGACAAGGGAGGAATGGGAAAAGGAGGAGGAATGAGAAGGAATGAAATAGGGAAGGGAGACTGAGAAGTATTTTTTTTTTTTTATTTAAAAAAACATAAAATAATACATACATGCACATGTAAAAAAAAAAATTAAGGCCAAACCATAAGTACATAAACAACACATAAGAAGAAAAAAAACAGAACATTAACGCTAAGTACACAAAAAACTTGAAAACCCAAGGTTCCAGGAGTCACTCATTAGAATTTCCCACACAACCAACACAAATCTAGCCTCATTGAGCAGGCCAACCAACAACCATAAGATCTACTAGTTGATAACATTTCATTCATCATATATATAAACAAAGAAAAGCTAACAATATAATAAGAGTATACACATAGGCCATTATGCAAGCCTATAACCCATAACGAATAATGGAAGCATCCATCACAGACAGACCACCATCTGCAATGGGAGCCCATCTTCCAAGGTCCACCATCACAGACGACATCACACCTGTGATGAAATGCGCCATTAATAGTAATATGGAAACAGATCCAAAACATTACAAAACCTCAAGACAGTATAAATTGCACCCCTAATACTATGTTACAAAAAGAAATTAACACATAACTTGAACATTATATATTAATATAAAAACATATATATACATGATAAAACTTTACATACTTTAACAAAAGATATTGCATCCCCCACTATCACAAATAACTCATTACAATCAACAAAACCCCTAATACCAACACTTGGAAATTATACTTTCCACTGTATCATCTCACACACATGTGAGAAGGACATCTGGCAATAACGTAACACATTCCTAACCACTAAAATATCTAACTTTGGCACAGGAAACTTACAGTGTCTCTTTCCTCCCAAGTAGGCTGCCACTATCAATATATAACAGTACATACCACAGTCTCATAAGAGAGAGGCCCTAAGCATATTCATACAATATATACTATAAACATATATGATATTCTTCCACAAGGTTCATGAAAACCCAGACAGATAGAAGGTTCATTGCCTTTCCTAAGAGCACCTCAGGAAAAACCCCAGAGCTTCTCCCTGAAAAATAAAATAACCCCCAGTCACCACATATGCTCAAGGAAAACCCCTCCCCCCCACATCCTCGCTCATCCACACTTTCCCCCATTCCCCCATCTCCTGTCATCACCCTCACTGTCCTTTGTCCCCCAAGGTCCACCCCCCACCAAACACACTCCTGTACCATTCAAGCCCTATACCCACACCCCTCACCTCCAGGACCAGCCCCTCAAGACGTGACCCCACCCATGCTCCGAAGAATCCCTACAGTTAAATTCCTATAACACTCCGAAAAAGCAGAACCCCAAGCCCTACAATACAACTCCCGATTTTTGCATCTTGTACGAGAAAAGTGTGCTGCCATCGCTCGCATTCTAATCTCCCCAGCCACCTCCCGTAGATTCCAAGAGACATGAATATAGTCAGCCACAAGGTACATCATCGCCTGTTGCACATCGTCCTGTACACCAACAATATCCAAACTTAAAGCCCTCAAGGTAGACCCCCCCTCCCACCATGCGCAAAAACCATTCCCTAACCTCACACAATGTTTCACAGAAATAGATTGCATGAAATGCCGTCTCCAAATGCCCACACCTGCAACAGCCGTACTCCACTACAAGTCCCATATTATACAGCTGTGCTCTTGACGTCAAAATACTGTGTAAAAATTTATATACTGTCTCTCTCACTTTCGACTATAATTTCATCTTGCATAACCCCATCCACACCCTCCTCCAATTATACAAAGGATACATCGCTTCCCTTTGCACAACTTTCCCAACCCCCTCTACCCTCCCCAAAATACCCACCTGTAAAGCTCCCGGCTCTTGAACAATCAATAACCATCGCAACATTGCCTCACACGCTAATACCTCCTTCCCAGCCCACCATCTTCTAACATCCACTATCACCCTCCCCACCTTCCGTCCCTTCTCCCACGCACATCCAAGAAACCTCTGCTTCACATACACATCTTGCAACCACCTTTGCAAGGGTATAAGTCCCATCCCTCCCAATGCCACCCTCATCATGACCATATCCTTACTTAGCCAATGCCGACCAAACCCCCACACGTACCGTATAACATGTTATTGCAACCGCTCTACAGCCCCTGAGAGAAAAGGGTATATGGCCGCCACATGCCAAAGTTTACTGTAAATCAAAGAATTTACAACAATGATTCACTGCAACAAAGTAATATCTCCCGGTCGCCAAACTCCCAATCTACGCAATGCACCTCCCACCACAGCTGACGAGTTCCCCTCCCTAGCTAACTGGATGTTATTCCAGTAGATAACTCCACAAATTCTCAGGCTCTCCACTTTGGTCCACTCACACCTAACCCCCATGCCTCCCTCAACCCACATACCTATCTCCATAAGCTTGGATTTTACCCTGTTAACACACATTCCTGTGGCGTTCCTGAAAAAGTGTATAATCCTACCTACACTATGAAGCCCCTCGACCACTCCCACCAAGACCGTAGTGTCATCTACATAACCCACAATACCTGGTGCAATTCCACTAACCTCCTGCTCAACCCCCTCTTCCCTTACACCTTTAGCCACTAACCTGTAAAAAGGGTCCTGCAAACAAGCGAACAGAATCTGCGATAAGAGAAACCCTGTCACAGCCCCCGTCCCATTCGTATTCCATCCCCCACCCTCCCATTCACCTGAACCTTCACCATGGCATCATCATAGAGAGTACGAATCCACCACACGATTTCCTCCCCAAACCCCAGTTTCCCTAAAATCAACAGCAAAAAATCTCGCTCTACCCTATTATAAGCTGTCTCCCAATCTAAAACCAGCACCCACCCCCATCCCTGCCCTCTATGAATTTCCAGATCCTACCATGTCCTATACCCATGCAATGCCTCTGAATCCCATACTGCCCGCACTCAATAACACTACCCAGGACTTTTTTCGTTCTATTCCCCAAAATTCGTGCAAAGATTTTATAATCCGAGCAAAGCAAAGATAATGCTCGGTAATCCCAAAGCATCCCACCCCCTTGACCCTTTGCCACCAGGACGTCAACACCTGTTTGCTGTGTCTCACCCATGAAACCCGTATCCTTCATTTGATTAAACATCCTTATCAAGCACTCCTGCAATGCCTCCCAGTTACGTATATAAAAGTCATTGGGAGCCCATCCAACCCTAGGGCTTTTCCTATACTTGACTCATTCCCTGTACTGCCAGCCACACCTCCTTTTCAGTAATACCGCCTTCCATGCCTATCCATTTCCCCTCACTTATGCGGCTCTGGATGCCTTCCAGCACAATCTCTCTACTCTCCTCATCACCCGCCTGTTGCACCAGGGCTCGGTGAAACCAATGCCCCACGGAACCTACGCAATACAGTGGCCGAAGGCCTATCACCCATAGGACATCTTCGACCTCCCTCGAACCCTGATCGCATTAAACCTATCATTCTGGATGTCCCTCAATTGTGCCCGCAAGCAAGCAATGTCCTGCACTGGGTACATCCCCCCCATAGCAACTGCATAATTGCCCCTCCAAATAATTCTGCAAACCATCCTGCCAGTGATGATTCTCCCTACCCTTACGCCTATAATATTCCCTAATGGCAGATTTGGCTTTTCCCTCCCACCAGCGAACTATGTCCCTCTCCTTCATCCCCTCCCCCCAGAACCCATCCCTCCCACCACTCTGCAAAACTCACACACCTCTCATCTCCCTGCAACAAGCGAACATTTAACTTCCAATAACACCCATAGGTCTTCACCACGCCCTCCCAACTGAGCTCGACTAGCACTCCTCTGTGGTTCAAAAACCCCACATCAACACATTCCACTCTCCCCACCTCCACCACTCAATACATAAATTCTGTCCAGCCGAGCTGCATAATCCCTGCGCACAAAAGTATGCTCCTCTCTCCCTCCATCTCCCCTAGCAACATCAACTACATCAATATCCCCAAAAAGATCCCTGAGCACCCTGAGGACACTTTCCCCTCCCATAGGCTCCTTCTTCCTAATCACACAATTTCAATCTCCACCTAAAATTGTAACCATGGGTAAACCCCGGAGATGGTACACCAAAACGTCAAGTACAAAATCCTCTTTGATTTTCCTATTGTTTATCACAGGCATATAAACACCCACAAAACAAACCCTGACCTCCCCCCACATTCCCTCTACCCTCACCACCCTTCCTTCCTCTTCCCATGCCAACAATCGAAAGGGGCTGGTTCCCCGAATACCCACCGCCACTCCACCCTTGAAACATTCCGAACTTCCAACATATATTGTAAACCCATCCAAACTCAGATCCCTTCCACACCTATAGTTGTGTTCCTGCAAGAAACACACATCCACACACAGACGTCTTAAAAGCACTTCGACCCACCTACGCTTTACCTCTGCATGGAGGCCATTCAAATTCATCATAACACACTTGAATATAGCAAAGGGGGTTTTCCTTTGTGCCTCTGTACCTTTGGGACAGTGCCTTTCAGGCCACTTGCCTTCTCCCCACAGCCAGTTTCCCCGGTATTCCCCCCTTGCCTTCATCACACCCTTACCCTTCCTAGCAATATCTACCCAAGGTTTTTTGCATGTCCTCTGACCGGGCGTTAGGACATCATCACAGTCCGACGCCTCTCTCGGCCTTTTCCGGGATTCCCGGACACCTCCATATCGTTCCCATCCTCCTTCTTGTGGACATCCACATCCACCACCTTAACCTGCAATTTGGACACTTTGACACCATTTCCCTTCCCATCCCCATCAAGACACACCACATGCTCCCCCATCTCCACAGCTCCACTATGCAAGTCCTCCACCAAAGGATCATCCATGATATCATGCAGCACAGCGTGCAAAGGTTCAGGAAAACCTAAATCCAAATCTCCAAGGCTGGCCGGCTCTGCAGGTTGCACCACGTCTTCCACCTGCGATGCTGACGGCAGTGTGTGGACCCTCTCCTCCTCTTGATCAACAGTCTCACTCCATGTGCCCTTCTCCACCACGCCTACGTCCTCTCTCCTCACAGTTTCCTGCACCACGGTCTCCACACTTTGTCGCTCATCGTGTCGTGGTACTTGTTGCGTCGTCCGTTTGTCACATACCACCACCCATGACCAGAGGCACCACATATCCGACATATTCACTGCTGTCCAGCATAACGTAGACCTGTACTCGGAATCCGTCCAACACCACATACGATGGTATTTGCTGCCTCAGTGTCATCTTGAGTGAAAAGGCCCCTTTAGGCAGCCCAGCATAAGGCCCACCAAGGCTACGTGTATGACACCATATTGGGCGAAGGTGTCACATATGTCCGTCTCATCAGCCTCAAAAGAGACATTATGGACTCTCACCCATGTATAGTGATTGGACACATCACGAAGTCGAACCTCCAATCTAGAGCGCACAGTCATCCGCAGTTCCTGATATTTATCAACCGTCCTCTCGTACACACTGGCAATGGCAAACTTAACAAACACCCTCGATGCTCCATTGAGGGATATTCCATAAAGATCTTCATTCGAGATACAGTACGTATCTCTCAAAATCGCTGGGAGCAATACAACCGCATTAGTGGGGTAAATTGCCCCCATCAGCAATTCTACACAGACCGTATACACCCGTCATCTGCTCCTTTCCTCAGACCAAAAGCCTCTTTACCATGACAAGGAGCCCCCCCCCTTAATTAAAGAGGACAAGCAGTCCAGTTCATCGAACCAAGAACCTTTCACATCAAGGGTTTCCCCCATCCCTTGAAGGATTTGTTTACCTCCAGGTGGTCAGGTCTAAGCAGGGGAGTGATGGACCTACCTTGCATGGGTCAGTAGGCCTGCTGCAGTGTTCCTTTTTTCTTATGCTCTTATAAAAGCAAATACTTATATCAGTACACATAAGCACAGCAGACAAATGTTTCAATGTCTACAAATGACCTCCAAAGTGTATGGTATTATTTACATATTCTAAAAATTAGTATGATAGTGCTGAATAAAACATTCTAGATACTTTATTGTTCATTATAATTTTTCTAAAGTCACAACCAGAAGGCACAAACAACCATAATGTAAGCAAAATTTTTTGATATGCTAAAATATACACAATCTAAGGAAATTTACTATTAAAAACCTCAAGTGAAAAGTAGTTTTACAAAATCTACAAAAAATTTAAAACATTGCCATCAAGTACAAGCATAACATTAACTTCCTTAATACATTTAAAAGCTATTACCAGAGCCCCAAGAGCTTCACTTTATATATACAACAAAAGAGTTATCTAATTTTCCACATTTTTATCTATGAGCTAAACAGAACAAGATAGATTAGTGCTGTAAATGTGACTCGATATACTAAATGTATGGAGAGCATTTCTTGGAGATAGCAGTCCAGTTTATCGATGTTTGTCAAGAGTTTCACGAATCTTTACTTCATTAGCCCCAGAGAAGAACTCAATCTGTGAAATGGAAAGTGTTCGTTTATTAAGTCTCAAATACATTTTATAAAGTGCAAATGTGAAATGAATAAATATGCAGAGAAGTTCAAGCAAAGAAATTAAAAGGCAATAGTTGGTCACCGAGGGTATAATTCAGAGGGTTGAGGTGTTCTGGGCATGTAAAGAGGATGGAGAGGATGACAGGTTGTATAAATCTGAGATGAGATGTAGGAAAGTTAGAATGGAAGGGAGGGGGATGGGGGAGTGAGTAAGCAGGCCAAGTTTTAGGGGCTTTAGCATCCAGTACACTTATACAAGCATGTTAGAGGTTAATGGAGCGTGAGCAAGATTCTATCATGAAGGGATTCATGGAAACCAATTTGTATGACTTGAGTACCTGCACTCTGAAGGAGTGGGATGCTGCAGTTGGAGGATAATCTGAATTGTGATGTTAGTACACTTCTGGCAAGACAATGATTAAATGAATGAAAAGTGTTTTCTTCAGTAGATCACCCGGCCTTGGCTGGAGACAACCACAGAGGAAAAAAAAACAAGCCGGTCAAGATCAATAAGCTTACCCCCATACACAATAGTATACAAAACATTAATGAATATAGCCCAAAAACAACTGTAATGTATTAGTCTATTCCTAATGTGTGGTAGCATAATTGATGTAGCAGACTAAGTCTGCTACATCAATCTGCTACAGACTAAGTCTGCTACATGGGTATTTGTCAAGTGTCCAGTAGGCTCCTGGTTCTGCTCATTGGGCACTGCAGTATAATGAATGTTCATTAAAACAGACACCACTTTTCCCTATTCATACGTTATACTGATTTTTCACTATAGTTGAAAGTGGAAATACAGTGTGCAAATATAATGCCTAATTTAGCTTCAACTGCGAAGTGTATCATATGTATCACTATGTAACAAAATTTCACTTTTTTCGTGATCATGGGAATTAAGCCTCATTTCCCAATTCTTTATTACTAAACAAAATTTAAAAAAACAATTTTGATCCCAGAACTTTGCTTTTGTGGTCAGGACACTTCTGGAACACTTCCAAGAAAGACTGATGTAAAACTACTATGTTCTAGGGTTTTGTTGGCAAATATAAAAACAGGGACTCACAAACCAGCATTCAGTTCAGCTCTGGCTACCTGAGAAAATAAGATTAGATAAGATTTCTTCGGATTTTTAACACCGGAGGGTTAGCCACCCAGGATAACCCAAGAAAGTCAGTGCGTCATCGAGGACTGTCTGTCTTATTTCCACTGGGGTCCTTAATCTTGTCCCCCAGGATGCGACCCACACCAGTCGACTAACAACCCAGGTACCTATTTGCTGCTAGGTGAACATGACAACAGGTGTAAGGAAACACGTCGAAATGTTTCCACCCGCCGTGTGTGAAGCGAGAGCTCTAGCCACCAAACCACCGGGCCACCCTAGACACATCAGAAGTAGTGAAATGCCACCAAGAGGCTGCAATCATTCTCCAGATGCATTCTGCTACACATGTGGTCAATACATTAAAACAAGAGCAAAGAAGTTTTCTGTAACAGCATCTAAAAAAAAATGTGTGAAGCTTACAAAGTATATTTTGGCATGCCAGTTGTGGACCAAGACAAGACCTGGGCACCTCATGTTGCTTGTGACCATTGTAAGACAAGACCTGGGCACCTCATGTTGCTTGTGACCATTGTAAGACAAGACCTGGGCACCTCATGTTGCTTGTGACATTGTAAGACAAGACCTGGGCACCTCATGTTGCTTGTGACCATTGTAAGACAAGACCTGGGCACCTCATGTTGCTTGTGAACATTGTAAGACAAGACCTGGGCACCTCATGTTGCTTGTGACCATTGTAAGACAAGACCTGGGCACCTCATGTTGCTTGTGACCATTGTAAGACAAGACCTGGGCACCTCATGTTGCTTGTGAACATTGTAAGACAAGACCTGGGCACCTCATGTTGCTTGTGACCATTGTAAGACAAGACCTGGGCACCTCATGTTGCTTGTGAACATTGTAAGACAAGACCTGGGCACCTCATGTTGCCTTGTAACATTGTAAGACAAGACCTGGGCACCTCATGTTGCTTGTGAGCATTGTAAGACAAGACCTGGGCACCTCATGTTGCTTGTGAGCATTGTAAGACAAGACCTGGGCACCTCATGTTGCTTGTGAGCATTGTAAGACAAGACCTGGGCACCTTATGATGCTTGTGAACATTGTAAGACAAGACCTGGGCACCTCATGTTGCTTGTGAACATTGTAAGACAAGACCTGGGCACCTCATGTTGCTTGTGAACATTGTAAGACAAGACCTGGGCACCTCATGTTGCTTGTGAACATTGTAAGACAAGACCTGGGCACCTCATGTTGCTTGTGAACATTGTAAGACAAGACCTGGGCACCTCATGTTGCTTGTGAGCATTGTAAGACAAGACCTGGGCACCTTATGATGCTTGTGAACATTGTAAGACAAGACCTGGGCACCTCATGTTGCTTGTGAACATTGTAAGACAAGACCTGGGCACCTCATGTTGCTTGTGAACATTGTAAGACAAGACCTGGGCACCTCATGTTGCTTGTGAACATTGTAAGACAAGACCTGGGCACCTCATGTTGCTTGTGAACATTGTAAGAAAACATTGGAAGGTTAGAAAGTAATTAGTTATATGAAGGTGTTACGCCCTTTGCTCATTTCCAGAACGAAATGATATGTGTATTAATGTTTGTTTTGGCTTTTTCACCTAATATTATATTAAGGAGTATTTCCATTAATAGCTAAAATGAATTTACTCGACTTTATAATATTATCTGGCCCCAAATTGTTTAGCTTTGTACATAGGTAGGATGTTGTAATATTGTAAACTGCTGGTGCGGCTGGTTAAGCACCAGCAGACACTGCTGGTGCGGCTGGTTAAGCACCAGCAGACGCTTTGAGCTACAAACCGAGTTTAGGTCGGCTGGTAAAGCCTTACCTTGTTTAGTTGATACCTTCCTCTGGTCTAGGAAAGGACTAGTGGAGAATCTGTCTTCAAGACTCCCTACTCTCCCCCCAGCAGTGCCCAGGAGTTATTGGAAGCCCTTGAATAGTGAATATCTATCTGAGAAGGTGGATGAATATATTTGTCTGAATAGGCGGATGAAAAACTCTTGAAGACAATGAGAATAAGTGAATGAACCTAAGTGTTATGCCGTTTATAGAATCTTATCTAGAGAAGGATCCTCAAGAAGGAACAGTTATTTGCTTCAGCGTGGTGTTAAGGCTTGTAAAATGCACGTGTCTGTACATATATTTGCATATACCTTTTGACTCGTTGTGAAAGAGTCTAATAACGCTCGGCCTAGAGCAGTTTGTGAATGTTTAACTTATTATAGTGATAATAAGGCTAATGATATGTTTTACTCAGTGTGTGCGAAATGAGTATTAATTATTAAAGCTGTTAATAAAACTAACTGAAACTAGAAAGATTCCTTTTTCCTGTATATGTGAGCCCTGCTACAATTTAGATCTGTTCTTTTCTCAATTTTGTTACGAGAAGCACTACCTCTAAGTGATTTACAGGCTATGCCCGTAACAAAGTGGGGGCCTGTCCGGGATTTTACTCTTTAATCCAAGGTGCTGGAGGAGACATAGGCTTTGAGGAATAAGTGCTAGTCCCACGAAAGGAAGCTGCTGTCTCGACACCCATAGTCGACAATGGAGGCCCAAATACAAAAGTTATTATGTGAGTTAACTTTGGAGGATTTGGAGTCTTTAAAACTTCAGAAGTGCTGGCAAATTGTTGTACGCCTAGGAGTGAAGTATAATAGATATTACACCGCCGAGACCACTCGATCTATTTTAAGGAACATGTTGTTTCCAGAACGGGGAGAAGTGGATAACCTTCAGGATACTGATGAGGCAAGTCTAATATCTCAGTTTGAAGACTTAGAACAACCGCTTGAAGCAGCAGGGCCTGATCCTGGTGGCCTTCCAACTTCCCTACCTTCTGGGGATGTGGCTGAGCCAGAATTTAAGGGAACATCTGGTGAACTTACATTCCTGGGAGAGGTGCCTGAAATTGGGGCAACTAGTCGCCCAGTTTCCGATCCTGATCCACTAGAGGTACCCGGCTTGGGTGCTCGACCCAAGGAAAGACGGGGAAACGTCTATCCCCCAACTCCTCCACTGCCTTCTGGTCCCATATCCCATATCCAGTTCGAAAGGATGGAGCGCCTTATTCTTTTGCAAACTGCCCAAATAGAAGCCCAAAGGAAGTGGAAGAATTTGAAAGGGACAACATACGCTACGAGCGTCAGCGGCAAAGAGAAGAAGTTGTGAGGCCCAAGGCCTCCGAAAGTGCTTTCGACATCCATAAAGCAGCATCTTTGGTGCCCAAGTTTTTTTAGTCTGATCTGGACACCTATTTCGATACCTTTGAAAATCAGGCTCGGGCTATGCAGTGGCCCCAGAAGTTCTGGGCTATCTTGTTGCATACGACGCTGACTGGAAAAGCTCGGGAATGTACAGCGTCTTTGCCTTATGAAAAATACGCTCAATATGACTGTGAAAAAGGTCATCCTGGAAACATATGACCTACTTCCTTTGAGCTACCAGCAAGCCTTCCGTAATTTGCAGAGGTTACCAGGACAAACTTGGGTGGACTTTGCCAGGCAGAAGCAGATAGCATTTGAGAGGTGGCAAAGAGCCTCACAAAGCAACACCATAAGCAGTCTGTCCCAATTAATATTACAAGAGGACTTCTATAATTCTATATCAGGAGATTTGCGGAAGTTCCTGATTGACCGTCAGACTCCTGATGTGTTAGAAACCGCTGCTCTGGCCGATCGCTTCGAGATCTCCAACCAGCTGATCCGCGATAGAACATCCAGAGTGGAAGCAGTAAAATCGAGCCAGAAGGTTCAACCAGTTAAGTCGAGAATAGAACCTCGCCAAAGGTTTCCTTCAACAGCAGTAACCTCTCGTCCCCTGTATAAGCCTATTAATGATGTCAGGTTTGCACCACGACAAAAACGGGAGATGTATAAAGCCAGGAAGAATTTATCCTGCACCTATTGCCAAAAAGAAGGTCATATGAGAAACCAATGTTATCAGCTGGAAAGGGACATGAGGTATAAAAATCGGGAAGGTGCCCCTATACAGATGGTGTCTTCAATATCCCAGACACAGGAAGACCTACAGACATATGTAGGACCGGCGGGAACGAAGTTTGCTTCACTGAGATGACCAGAGACGATGGCCATATCAGAACAATAAATTGAAAAGGCGATGAGCCCATATTTTTCAGAAGGAAAAGCTGGTATTGACGAGTGTCAAGTGGTATCTATTAAGACTTATAGGGATACAGGGAGTTACTTGACAGTATTAAAGAAGGGAATCCTCCCTCTATCTGACCATACATATACGAAGATAGACGGACTTCTGGAGGCTTATGGAGGAGCTGTCTCCAGAGTTCCCCTCCATAGGATATACCTAGACATAAGTGGCTATAAGGGATATGCGGCGGTCGGCATATCAGACGAAGGATTCCCAATTAAGTCTGCTGACTTACTGATAGGTAATGACTTAAGCTGTGAAGGGATCAAGAAAGAACCTTTGGTGATAGAAAATACCTCTGGGGAGGATTATGTGATTGAGGCTTATAAGAAGGACCTATCATTATTTCCACTGGGCGCTGTCACTAGATCCATGGCTCCCCGAGTGCCTCCTGAATCACCGGAGGAAGAAGTGGGCAATGCTGATCTGGGTTTGGACCTGTTGTTCAGTACCACCCACTGGCCCAAGCCCGCGGCTACAGTGTCTGTCGGACAAGATTCAAGTTTAGATTCCTTGTGTGCTAAAAAGTTTGGGCCGAAAGATCTAATTCAAGCTCAGTTGGAAGATCCCTCGTTGGAGAATATAAGGAAGTTAGTGATAATGGAAGATGAGGCCGAGAAACTAGAGGACTGTGTTTATTCAAGTAGCAGTATACTTATGAAGAAATCCACCAGAAAAGATTCTCCAGATGCATCTTTGCCAAAACCAAGCATGTATTAATCCTTCCTAGGATTTATCGCTATCTTGCACTGGAGGTCGCCCATAACAGTCCGATGGGAGGACACCTAGGAGTAAGGAAGACAATTGTAAAGTTGTCAAAATACTTTTTTTGGCCTAGAATGCGGGAAACTGTGGTGGAACACCTTTGTAGTTGCCGGGTCTGTCAGACCGTCGGCAAACCTACTCATACCCCGCTTCCGGCACCTCTCCACCCTATCATCTCAGATGGTGAGCCGTTTTCCCGCCTGATTATAGATTGTGTAGGTCCGCTCCCAAGGACCAAGGCGGGAAATCAATATCTATTCACTATAATGGATTCTGCCACTCGATATCCCGAGGCCATCCCCATGAGGAGAATAAATGCTCGCGCAATAGTCCGTGCTTTGATAAGGTTTTTCTCACAGGTAGGGTTGCCTCGTGAAATCCAATCTGATCAGGGCTCTAACTTCACCTCCAAAATCTTCAAGGAGGCTATGTCACGCCTGGGGATAAAATCTATCCTCGCTACGAGTTATAGACCCCAGTCCCAAGGAGCTTTAGAACGGTTCCTTCAAACGTTAAAAGTAATGATGCGTTCTTACTGTGAACAGTTTAGTAAAGACTGGGATGAGGGCATTCCTTTCCTTCTCCTGGCAGTAAGGGAGAGTGAGCAGGAAAGTTTGGGGTATAGCCCTTTTGAATTGATATATAGTTATAATGTACGTGGACCTCTCGCAGTATTGAGAGATGTATGGACCGGAAGGCGTACGCCGTCGGTTCAGGTATGTCCAGCTTTGATGCAGGAACACCTAACGTTCACTAGGAATTTAGCCGTAAAGAACTTGAAGGAAGCCCAGGCTAAAATGAAGCTACAACACGATAAGCATGCGGTCCCTCGCTCTTTCAACATAGGAGATAAAGTATTGGCTCAGAAATTCATGCCCGGACATGCATTGAAACCAAGATATGAGGGACCTTTGGAAGTCATTAAAAAACTAAGTGAAGTGAATTACCTGGTTCGTACGCCAGGGAAAAGAAAATCGGACCATGCATACCATGTTAATCAGTTGAAGAGATATTATGTCGGGTTAGCCCCGACCGCTGCCATTCTCTTAGAATCCCGGGAAGAAGTAGAGGATTTGGAGGACTGCTCCAAAGTAATCGAAATCCGTCTTAGAAATACTCAAGTTCTATGATCCCTGGACGATTTTTTGCAAGATCTGACCAGCGACCGGGCCAAAGAATTGAAGAGTATGATATTGAAATACCCATCCTTGTTTGGTGATATACCTAAGCGCTGTACGTTGGGAACACATGACGTGGATGTCCAAGGAGCCACGCCCATCAAGCAATCTCCTTATCGCTTAAGCCCAATAAAACACCAAGCATTAAGGGATGAAATCGACTTTTTACTGACCCATGGGCTAATTGAAAGGAGCAAAAGTCCGTGGGCCTCTCCTTGTGTGTTGGTCCCGAAGTCAGACGGTACATATCGTATGTGCACTGATTATAGAAAAGTGAATTCAGTTACAGTATGTAATTTGGCTTTCATCAGTTTAAAGAGATTGCTGAATTCTTCTCCAGTGTTGAAAAGCCCTGATTTTAACTGTCCTTTCTTGTTACATATAGACGCCAGCAGTTATGCTGTTGGATCAGTGTTGCTGCAGACGTCCCAATCTTCTGATCTTCTTCATCCGATTTGCTATTACTCCTCTACCTTAAAGCCCCACCAAAGAAATTATGCCACTGTTGAAAAAGAAGCCCTAGCCTTGGTTCTCTCCCTAGAGCATTTTGAAGTTTACTTGGGAACATCTCCCCACCAGATCACGGTATACTCCGATCATAACCCTTAAACATTCATTAATACCATGAAATCTAAGAATGCCAGAATACAAAGATGGGCCCTTAGATTACAGCCTTTTTCCATTAAAATTCTTCATATAAAGGGCAAATATAATGTGATTGCGGACGCATTGTCCCAGCCTTAAGACTAGTATGATTTTACGCTGTCCATGCTCTAATTTATGCCTAATAGTTCCTGTTTTTTCGCCTACAGTTATGTGTTGGAGTAATACCAATTACAGTTTAGTAATGGAGGATGAAGTTTAAAGACCAGTTGGGGTGACCTTATGTAGGTCCAGGCCTACAGCACTGCCTTCATGCCACTCAAGACAGTGAGAGAAAATCCAGTTCTGTTGAGGCGAATGTCTATGGTCTACACTGTCTCCTTCCTGGACAACACTCTGACTATATAGAGACCAAGAGTATATGAAATATTTTGGAAGGCTGAGAAATATATACCAACTGTTATGTTCATATTCCAGATATTCTATTATATGTAGTAGGAGATTTAGGGCTATTAATATTCTATGTTTAGTGCGACATTTGGTCGTGGGGAAGGAGTGTTACGCCCTTTGCTCATTTCCAGAACGAAATGATATGTGTATTAATGTTTGTTTTGGCTTTTTCACTTAATATTATATTAAGGAGTATTTCCATTAATAGCTAAAATGGATTTACTCGACTTTATAATATTATCTGGCCCCAAATTGTTTAGCTTTGTACATAGGTAGGATGTTGTAATATTGTAAACTGCTGGTGCGGCTGGTTAAGCACCAGCAGACACTGCTGGTGCGGCTGGTTAAGCACCAGCAGACACTTTGAGCTACAAACCGAGTTTAGGTCGGCTGGTAAAGCCTTACCTTGTTTAGTTGATACCTTCCTCTGGTCTAGGAAAGGACTAGTGGAGAATCTGTCTTCAAGACTCCCTACTCTCCCCCCAGCAGTGCCCAGGAGTTATTGGAAGCCCTGGAATAGTGAAAATATATATCTGAGAAGGTGGATGAACATATTGGTCTGAATAGGCGGATGAAAAACTCTTGAAGACAATGAGTATAAGTGAATGAACCTAAGTGTTATGCCGCTTATAGAATCTTATCTAGAGAAGGATCCTCGAGAAGAAACAGTTATTTGCTTCAGCGTGGTGTTAAGGCTTGTAAAATGCACGTGTCTGTACATATATTTGCATATACCTTTTGACTCGTTGTGAAAGAGTCTAATAACGCTCGGCCTGGAGCAGTTTGTGAATGTTTAACTTATTATAGTGATAATAAGGTTAATGATATGTTTTACTCAGTGTGCGAAATAAGTATTAATTATTAAAACTGTTAATAAAACTAACAAACTAGAAAGATTCCTTTTTCCTCCATATGTGAGCCCTGTTACGAGTTAGATCTGTTCTTTTCTCAATTTTGTTACGAGAAGCACTACCTCTAAGTGATTTACCGGCTATGCCCGTAACATTATCATACAGTGAGAGTACAAGATGGTGAATGACAGTGCTGAGTATTAATTATCATACAGTGAGAGTACAAGATGGTGAATGACAGTGCTGAGTTGTAATTATCATACAGTGAGAGTACAAGATGGTGAATAGCAGTGCTGAGTGGTAATTATCATACAGTGAGAGTACAAGATGGTGAATGACAGTACAGAGTGGTAATTATCATACAGTGAGAGTACAAGATGGTGAGTGACAGTGCTGAGTGGTAATTATCATACAGTGCTGAGTGGTAATTATCATACAGTGAGAGTACAAGATGGTGAATGACAGTGCTGAGTGGTAATTATCATACAGTGAGAGTACAAGATGGTGAATGACAGTGCTGAGTGGTAATTATCATACAGTGAGAGTACAAGATGGTGAATGACAGTGCTGAGTGGTAATTATCATACAGTGAGAGTACAAGATGGTGAATGACAGTGCTGAGTATTAATTATCATACAGTGAGAGTACAAGATGGTGAATGACAGTGCTGAGTTGTAATTATCATACAGTGAGAGTACAAGATAATGAATGACAGTGCTGAGTGGTAATTATCATACAGTGAGAGTACAAGATGGTGAATGACAGTGCTGAGTGGTAATTATCATGCAGTGAGAGTACAAGATGGTGAATGACAGTGCTGAGTGGTAATTATCATACAGTGACAGTATAAGATGGTGAATGACAGTGCTGAGTGATAATTATCATGCCGTGAGAGTACAAGATGGTGAATGACAGTGCTGAGTGGTAATTATCATACAGTGACAGTATAAGATGGTGAATGACAGTGCTGAGTGGTAATTATCATGCAGTGAGAGTACAAGATGGTGAATGACAGTGCTGAGTGGTAATTATCATACAGTGACAGTATAAGATGGTGAATGACAGTGCTGAGTGGTAATTATCATACAGTGAGAGTACATGATGGTGAATGACAGTGCTGAGTGGTAATTATCATACAGTGAGAGTATAAGATGGTGAATGGCAGTGCTGAGTGGTAATTATCATACAGTGACAGTATAAGATAGTGAATGACAGTGCTGAGTGGTAATTATCATACAGTGACAGTATAAGATGATGAATGACAGTGCTGAGTGATAATTATCAAGTTCATTTTGGATTCTTAGAATTTAAAGCAGTGTGATGTAGCTTTGCTGCACAAATAATCAATGGAACTGTGTGAGAAAGAGGATACTTAATGTTTCTGTCAACACAAGCAATGACAGAATTATTTACATGTAAAGAGAACCATAGTCACTCAGGTAGTACTGAGTCTTAGTAACTGAGGTAGTACTGAGTCTCAGTCACTGAGGTAGTACTGAGTCTCAGTCACTGAGGTAGTACTGAGTCTTAGTCACTGAGGTAGTACTGAGTCTCAGTCACTGAGGTAGTACTGAGTCTTAGTAACTAAGGTAGTACTGAGTCTTAAGTCACTGAGGTAGTACTGAGTCTTAGTCACTGAGGTAGTACTGAGGCTTAGTCACTGAGGTAGTACTGAGTCTTAGTCACTGAGGTAGTACTGAGTCTTAGTCACTGAGGTAGTACTGAGTCTTAGTTACTGAGGTAGTACTGAGGCTTAGTCACTGAGGTAGTACTGAGGCTTAGTCACTGAGGTAGTACTGAGGCTTAGTCACTGAGGTAGTACTGAGTCTTAGTCACTGAGGTAGTACTGAGTCTTAGTTACTGAGGTAGTACTGAGGTAGTACTGAGTCTTAGTCACTGAGGTAGTACTGAGTCTTAGTCACTGAGGTAGTACTGAGTCTTAGTCACTGAGGTAGTACTGAGTCTTAGTCACTGAGGTAGTACTGAGTCTTAGTCACTGAGGTAGTACTGAGTCTTAGTTACTGAGGTAGTACTGAGGTAGTACCGAGTCTTAGTCACTGAGGTAGTACCGAGTCTTAGTCACTGAGGTAGTACTGAGTCTTAGTCACTGAGGTAGTACTGAGTCTTAGTCACTGAGGTAGTACTGAGTCTTAGTCACTGAGGTAGTACTGAGTCTTAGTCACTGAGGTAGTACTGAGTCTTAGTCACTGAGGTAGTACTGAGTCTTAGTCACTGAGGTAGTACTGAGTCTTAGTCACTGAGGTAGTACTGAGTCTTAGTCACTGAGGTAGTACTGAGTCTTAGTCACTGAGGTGACTGAGTCTTAGTCACTGAGGTACTGAGTCTTAGTCACTGAGGTAGTACTGAGTCTTAGTCACTGAGGTAGTACTGAGTCTTAGTCACTGAGGTAGTACTGAGTCTTAGTCACTGAGGTAGTACGGAGTCTTAGTCACTGAGGTAGTACTGAGGTAGTACTGAGTCTTAGTCACTGAGGTAGTACTGAGTCTTAGTCACTGAGGTAGTACTGAGTCTTAGTCACTGAGGTAGTACTGAGTCTTAGTCACTGAGGTAGTACTGAGTCTTAGTCACTGAGGTAGTACTGAGTCTTAGTCACTGAGGTAGTACTGAGTCTTAGTCACTGAGGTAGATGACTTGAGCCTGGAACGCTTAGTCACTGAGGTAGTACTGAGTCTTAGTCACTGAGGTAGTACTGAGTCCTAGTCACTGAGGTAGTACTGAGTCTTAGTTACTGAGGTAGTACTGATGTAGTACTGAGTCTTAGTCACTGAGGTAGTACTGAGTCTTAGTCACTGAAGTAGTACTGAGTCTTAGTCACTGAGGTAGTACTGAGTATTTATCATAAACAGGGTTGTGCTAAGAACATAGCCCTGTGGAACTCCTGCTTGAACTAATTCTGGTGAAATCCAGACATTACACAGTTGATATATCATAAAAATATTGAATAAAAGTTAAAGTTGGGTCTGGAGACAAAAATAATGGTCCTGGAATGAGATGTAACATTCAGTGTTATAATATTATGTCACTATACAAGACAAACACAAGTTGTGGCTATTTCAGGAAGTCAAGGCCCACCCAGCATGGCCCACCCAGCATGGCCCACCCAGCATGGCCCACCTAGCATGGCTCACCCAGCATTAAAGGGATTGACTTGAAAAAATAATGTTACTTGTAAAGGTAAAACTTTGTCTCAATAAAAGTTCTGATCTGCATTTGTGTTTCAACAACATATTTTATTTTTAACACTATTCGTCTCCTACCCAGGCATTTAACCCAAAAAAAGAAGAAACATGTTCACTATCACTTGCTCTATCACAGTATTGCCAGAGTCATGTTGATACTATGGTTTAAAACTGCTAATATTCCCACCTCTCCTTCAGAGTGCAGGCACTGTACTGCCCGCCTCCTGGGCTCAAGTGTGCTGCCTTCCTACCTGTAGGCACTCAGGCAGCAGACTTGACACCAGGAAGCGGGAAGGTCAGTGCCTGGACTCAGGCAGCAGACTTGACACCAGGAAGCGGGAAGGTCAGTGCCTGCACTCTGAAGGAGTGCTAACCACATATTATTTTTTATTAACACATCGGCTGTTTCCCACCATGGCAGGTGATACATAAGAAACACTTTCATTACTAACTCCATCGCTGTCTTGCGAGAGGTTTAAGATTTCTTCGGATTTTTAACCCCGGAGGGTTAGCCACCCAGGATAACCCAAGAAAGTCAGTGCGTCATCGAGGACTGTCTGTCTTATTTCCATTGGGGTCCTTAATCTTGTCCCCCAGGATGCGACTCACACCAGTCGACTAACAACCCAGGTACCTATTTGCTGCTAGGTGAACATGACAACAGATGTAAGGAAACACGTCGAAATGTTTCCACCCGCCGGGAATCGAACCCGGGCCCTCCGTGTGTGAAGCGAGAGCTCAAGCCACCAGACCACCTTAGAGTGCAAGAGTTGTACTTCCAACCTCCAGGACTCAAGTCTGGCTAACCAATTTTTCTGAATGCCTTCATAAACGTTACTTTGCTCACACTCTAACAACACATCATCATAAAAAAAAACATTTGCCTCCACTTGCTCCTGTCTTACTTATGCATGATTGCTGGAAGTCCAAGCCCCTCATACAAAACCACCTCTACCCCCTCCTCCAACCTTTCCTAGGATGACCCCTACCTCTCCTTCCTTCCAATACAAATTTATACACCCTCCAAGTCATTCTATTTTGTTCCATTGTCTTTAAATGTCCGAACCCCTCAACAAACCCCTCCTCAGCCCTCTGGACAACACTTTTAGAAACCCCGCACCTCCTAATCTCCACACTATGAGTTCTCTGCATCATATTCTCACTGCACATCGTCCTCAGACACGAAATCTCCACTGCCTCCAGTCTTCTTCACGCAACCTCTTTAAGGGGGGCTCCTTGACGTGGTAAAGAGGCTATCGGTCTGAGGAATTGGACCTTTTGGTCTTCTTCCTCAGACCGAACCTAATTACCCCCCAATCCCCCCTCCCTTTTCCCATCTCCCCCATCCTCCCTTTTCCCTTTCCTCCTCCTCCTCCTCATCCCTCCCTTATTTCCTTCCCAGTTTTACCCTGGGAGCTTCTCTCCTCAGGCATTCTAGTTCCTAGGTAGGGGGAAGGGTATCGTGGTCCATCCCATTCTGTTGAGGTCCTTGGCGGTGGTGTAGTTTGCCGAGGAATCTGGATCGCCTGGGGATGTCCCGATCCCTCTCCGGTCACCCGGGGGGTGGCTTTGGGTATCTTTCGGGCGACGGGTGTATCTCTGGAGGCCACCTTTCGGATTCCGGGGGTGGTGGCCGAAGGCGGTATGCTTTGTGGCGGATATCCGGCCGCCCTCTCTTTTGTCCGCCGAGATGGCTCGGTGGATGTGAGGTTGCTATCCCGGATTGCTGGTTTACTGGCGTGAAGGGTAGGGTATGGCACGGGTTCCATGCAGCATCTGCACTACTTGCGGTGTTGAGGTCCTCTTGGGCACGGAGGGGAGTTGCGCTCCTTTCATTCCTCCTAGGACCTATTCCTCCACGTTCCCCCTTTTTTATTCTTTTTATTATTTTTATTTTCTTTTCTTCTTTCTTTTTTTCTTAAAAATAAAAAGAAAGAAGTAACCTAACATGGCTGACCCAATCCATGAACCCACTACCCCGGGCCCCTTCCTGATACCGCACCCAGTACTGACCCTGCCTCGTTAACGGATGACTCTTTGGACACCTCTCATGTCCCTGTACCTCTTGCTGGTGCTGGTTCGTCACCTGCTTCAGGTACCAGGGTCCCGACTGGCCCTTTCGATACGTCTGACCTTCGCTCTTCTCTGACCTTGATTCCGGCTTCTCCTCGACGGTGCGGCAATTTCGAATCGCTCGCCCGTCTCCCATCGGACCACCCCGGTCCCACACAAAACGACCAAGACCCACACATGACGATTCGACACTCCCTTCTCGTTCATCGCAGAAACGACCAGCTCGTCACTCACTCCCTTAAACTCTCTGTTTCAAACTACTCAATGGACAAAGTTTTTACTCTTCGTCCAACTTCTCCTAATACCTATCTTTCAGACCATAGTATTGGTAAGGCTCTACTACGCCATGTTGGTCAAAACATCTCATTTCACGCTCTCAAGAGCGGCACTCGCATCATCACGGTCCAGAATGCTGGCCAAGCTCGTGATCTTTCTCTTCTTACGACCATTGACAATACACCTGTTACTATTGACAAGCACCATTCCCTCAATTCTTGTTGTGGTTCTGTCATTTTGCCCCACACCATTGTCCAACGGAATTTCCAGACATGTGGTGATGACATTTTCGAGCAGCTTGAGCTCCAAGAACTCCCTATCCTTAAAGTTGACACTTTTGTCCTCCCAGCCAATAAGCGAAGACGTTATCCTTGCAATATAGCTCGTTTAACGTTTGACTGCCGAGAACTGCCACCTTCGGTCTACATTGCAGGTCAACGTTTACAAGTTCGAAAGGTGACCCCTACACCGCAGCAGTGTAGAAACTGCTGGCGTTTTGGTCATCCAGCAAAATATTGCAGGTCCATGGCCGAATGCCCAGTCTGTGGTGCTGACGACCATGCCAGTTCTTCTTGTACTCTACCTCCCTCTTGCCTTAACTGTCATGAGGCACATCCTTCATATTCTCGCCGTTGTCAGGTTTACCTGAATGAGCGGGAAATCCGTTGTCTCAAAGAGGCGGAAGGCTTCTCCTATGCTATGGCTGTCTCTCATCTTCGCCTTCAAGGGAAACTTCCCCGTATTTCTTATTCTCGCATTGCTAAACGTCGCCCCGCTTCTGGGGTCCCAACTTCCACGGCTTCCTCTGTGGTTGCCTCATCCGCAATCACCCGTCTCGAATCCTTTTGATATTCTTGGCTCCGAGGTCCCTACCTCGGCTTCCCATACTGTCCACACTCCTTCCTCTACTCACTTCGCACAATCCTGAGTCTACACGTCCTCGTTCTTCACCTAAACCTCAGCGCCCCCCTCCTCATAAGCCCGGCAAAAAATCCCTACTGCCAGGTCCTTCGCCTCTGACTAGTTCTATAACGTGTGTGGAGGTTCATCCTCCTCCTCATACACTACCTTCATCCCCTGTCCCCTCCCAAGCCCCTTCGACAGTTTCCTCTTCTATCTCCTCACCCTCTACTTTAGTGCAGTCTATAGACTCCCCGATCGTTGCTCACTCTTCTTCCATTTCTAATGTAGTCCCACATTCTGCATCTTTGACTTCCGAAACACTGGAAGCTATTGCAGAATATATTACAGAGACTGGACAGATGATGGACACTACTCCACCTGAGGTTCCTCATCTCTCTTCTTCGTCTCAACCCCCCCTTCCTTCACAACGTCCTCCTCCTTCTCTGATTACAGGTCTTCCGCTGCCTCCACACGTGGACTTTTCTAACCCTAGTCCATAGATTCCTCTCACTTCCACTTATATCTTTCTCTCCATAAATCATGGCTTATTTACAGTGGAATATCCGAGGCCTCAGGGGTAACCGGGGTGAGCTTCAGGTGTTGCTCTCTCAGTTTTCCCCTGTTGGGGTCTGTTTGCAAGAACCCAAATTACAATCCACTGTTATCAGGCCCTTTTCAGGCTATGATTTGTTATATTCATCGGATCCTTTTTCCGATGGAACCTTTAACGAAAGTGCTCTTCTTATACGCACTGGTGTTCCATACCGTCAGCTCTATGTTCCTTCTTCCTTACATTACACCGCAGCCCGTATCCACTTGAATAAGTGGTATACACTCTGTTCTTTATATCTCTCCCCTTCGCGGGCAATGTCTATCCCAGATGTTGATTTTCTGGTTTCTTCCTTACCGCCACCCCTTCTATTACTCGGCGATTTTAACGCACACCATTTTCTCTGGGGAGGATCGCACTGTGACTCCCGTGGCATTCAGTTGGAGGCATTTCTTGCTTCTCTTCCCCTCCATGTTTTAAATACGGGTACTCCTACCCATTTTGATCCCCGAACTCATTCTTTCTCCTGCATCGATCTTTCCATCTGCTCTTCATCTACTGTCCTTGACTTCACCTGGTCTGTCCTCCCGGACTTACATGACAGCGATCATTTCCCAATCATCCTTAAGTCCCCTCTGTTTTCTCCACCTCCTCATTGCCCACGCTGGCAATTTGACCGGGCGAAATGGGACCTTACGCACATCTTACTGCCTTTCATGAGGTTCCTATCTCGTCCTCCATTGATGAGGTTTTACATCTCTTTTCGTCCTCCATCTTCACAGCGGCTTCACATTCTATTCCCCAAACCTCGGGCAAGCATCCTCAGAAGTGCGTGCCTTGGTGGTCTCCTGCTTGTGCTCGGGCAGTGCGTTTGAAACGTGCTGCATGGGGCAGGTATCGATATAACAGAACCACAGAGAGACTCCTTGATTTCAAGCAGAAGAGAGCTATTGCTCGTCGTGTCATACGTGATGCTAAACGCACTTGCTGGCGAGATTACGTTTCTCTGTCACTTCGGCTTCCTCGATGAGTGCAGTCTGGAAGAAAGTGCGGAAATTAAGTGGTAAATTCTCCCCGACCCGGCTCCTGTTCTTCAGGTTGCTGGTGTCGATATAGCACACCCTCTTGCCGTTGCCACTGAAATTGGTAACCATCTCGTCCGCATTTCTCAGGGCTCCATCTATGCCCCTCGTTCCTTTCTTCTAAGTCTGCCAGCGAGTTAAAGCCCTTAGATTTTTCTTCTCTTAGAGAAGAATCCTATAATATGCCTTTTACCCTTCAAGAACTGGAGGCAACACTCTCTGCTTGCCGATCATCGGCAGCTGGGCCAGACGGCATACATATTCGTATGCTACAGCATTTACATCAGTCTGCTCTTACTGTCCTCTTACGACTCTTTAATCTTATATGGTCGCAAGGAGTTATTCCCCAGCTGTGGAAGTCTGCTATTGTTCTCCCTTTTCGAAAACCAGGTGCTACGGGACGTGATCCCTCTCACTACCGTCCCATCGCTCTTACCAGTGCAGTTTGCAAGGTGATGGAACGTCTAGTTAATAGACGTTTGATGTCGTATTTAGAGACTCACAATAGTCTCTCCCCTAGTCAGTATGGTTTCCGTAAGGGCCGTTCTGCCATTGACCCCTTGCTGCGCTTGGATACGTATATTCGTAATGCCTTTGCGAATAACCATTCGGTTATCGCTATCTTTTTCGACCTTGTGAAGGCTTATGATACAACTTGGAGATATAATATCTTGGCCCAGACCCACTCCTTAGGCCTCCGAGGCAACTTACCATTCTTTCTTAAGGCTTTCTTAACTGACAGACATTTCCGGGTCCGGGTTGTAATGAACTCTCCCGGAATTTGTCCAAGCTGAAGGTGTCCCCCAGGGATGTGTTCTGAGCACAACACTTTTTCTGCTTGCTATAAATAATCTGGCATCTGTTCTCCCATCCAATATTTGGTCATCGCTCTATGTGGATGACTTTGCTATAGCTTGTGCAGGTGCTGACTGTCACCTCATTGCAGTTTCCCTCCAGCATGCCATCAACCGGGTTTCTGATTGGGCCACCACTCACGGGTTTAAGTTTTCTAGTGGCAAAACTCATCAAATTACGTTCACTAGACGTTCAGTGGTCTCTGATCATCCATTGTACCTATACGGCTCACGTATCCCAGAACGTGATACAGTCAGGTTTCTCGGCCTCCTGTTTGACCGCAGATTGTCCTGGAAACCTCACATTACCTCTCTGAAGGCGACTTGCCATAGCCGGCTGAACCTCCTTAAAACCCTCGCACATCTTTCATGGGGGGCTGATCGTAGAACTCTCCTTCGCCTACATTCAGCCCTAATTCTATCGAAACTCGATTATGGTGACCAGATATATTCGGCAGCCTCTCCTGCCACTCTTTCCAGCCTTAATCCCATCCATCACCAGGGATTACGCTTATGCCTTGGTGCTTTTCGTTCTTCCCCGGTTGAGAGCCTCTATGTAGAAGCGAACATTCCATCCTTGTCCGATCGTCGTGATGCATTCGCTATTATGTTCGCTCTCATGACCTCCGCAATCCTTCCATGTATAGGATTGTCACAGATGTTAGTAGACGCTCGTTATTTGTTCGTCGCCCCTGTTTACTTCGTCCCTTTCTCTTCGTCTGCATTCACTCTTGTCTTCCTTCAGCTTCCACCTTTATATGTTCATGTGGCTTCACCCTTCCTCTACCCCTTGGGAAGTTCCTGCTGTCCGTGTTGTTCTATTCTCTACCTTGCGCGAAAGCCCAACTGCCTACGGCGGCTTTCGCTCTTTCTTTCTAGACCATTTCCGTTCTCATTCCCATGCCATCGCAGTATACACCGATGGTTCAAAGTCATCTGACGGCGTCGGATTCGCAGCAGTGTTTCCGGACAGCGTCAATGAGGGCATCTGTTACCCTCGGCTAGCATATTTACGGCTGAATTGGGATGCCATTCTTGTGGCACTTATCCGTATTGCATCTATGCCTGTATCACCATTTGTGGTCGTTTCAGACTCCCTTAGTGCTTTACAGGCTATCCGTAAAATTGATACACCTCACCCCTAGTTCTTCGTATCCACCTTTGTTCGCCGTATCTTTAGCAAGCATAAAGATATTGTCTTTTTTTGGGTCCCTGGTCATGTTGACGTACAGGGCAATGAACAGGCAGACACTGCTGCGCGGTCAGCAGTACATGACCTTCCAGTTTCATATAGAGGTGTTCCTTTCACGGACTATTTTGCGGTCATTGCTACCCACCTTCGCACCCGTTGGCAACAACGCTGGTCTGACCTGCTGAATAACAAACTTCATTCTATTAAACCGGTTATAGGTTTCTGGCCTTCTTCTTGTCACCAATGTCGAGGTTGGGAGACTACACTCTCCCGTCTTCGCATCGGCCACCTCGTCTTACTCACGGGTATCTCATGGAGAGGCTCCCTGCCCCTCTCTGTGAGCATTGTCAGGTTCCAGTGTCTGTTCGACATATCCTGTTGGACTGCCCACTCTATCAACGAGCACGCAGAATTTACCTCCAACGACGTCTTCGCTCTGCGGCCTTTCTTTACCTTCCCTTCTTGCAGATGGCCCCTCCTTTAATCCTGACTCTCTCATTGACTTTTTGACAGAAACTGACTTACTACACAAACTCTGAAGATTATACCTCTAGCACCTCCCTCAGTCCCTTCTACCTCGATCTCTTGCTACCCTCTCCCTGCACAATCCACCGTCATCTTGCACTCCATACCCTACTAATTGTCCATCTCCCTCTTACAACCCACTCTCCCTGCATCCTACAATAACCTGCAGCGCTGTATAACCCCTGTGGTTTAGCGCTTCTATTTGATTATAATATAATAATAATCTTCACGCAACATTCAGCACTCACGGTTCACACCCACACAAGAGCACTGGTATACTCTCATACATTCCTCTCTTTGCTTCCACTGATAATGTTCTGTCTCTACAGACACCTCAGTGCCCAATTACCTTTATTACCCTCATCAGTTATAGATTCCTTTGTCTTTCATAGACCCGTCTGCTGACAAGATCATTCTCATATATCTGAATACATTTACTTCTCCAGGCTCCCGCCCTCCCAGGCTCCCGCCCTCCCAGGCTCCCGCCCTCCCAGGCTCCGCCCTCCCGGCCCGCCCTCCCAGGCTCCCGCCCTCCAATCTGATATCCAATCTTTCATTAACTATTATTTTTTGTTATCCTCATTATCTCGCTCTTTCCTATGTTCACTTTTCATTTCCTCTTTTACATTCCCTTCAGACTCGTGCACCAACCTTAGCAACTTCTCTTCAGAATTTCCCAAAAAGCACAGAAAAGCAAATGTGACAACTCCCACTTAGTGATAGATTCCTTTTCTCTTAATCAAACACCTCTTGCCAACACCCGAACATTCACTTCTCTTACAACCATTCTATAAATGTATTAAACAACCACTGTGACATCACACATCCCAGGATAAGGCCTATTTTTACTGGAAACTAATCTGACTCTCCTTGTAAAAACTCTTCACTTTGTAACTTTGATTCCCTATCCACTCTATCACTCTTCCTAAAGCCTCCTTGCTCATCTGGATCCTGCTTTCTGTCTTACTCTTCATTCAGTCAACAATTAGGTGTCCCGGAGCTAGATCGCTGCACTCAGCTCACACTCTGAGGTCCGGAGATAGATTCTCCTCTGGTACGGCTGGAAAACATTAGGGACGTGTTTCCATAAGACACCTGCTGTCCCTGTCCATGTTCACCCATCTGGGTGTTAGTGGACTGGTGTGGGTCGCATCCTGGGACAAAATTGACCTAATTTTCGGGAAATGCTCTGCATAACAAGGACTTTCTATATAGTAGTATCTTATTGATGTCAGTATAGTCTGTATACCTTGTACATGTACTTGTAGTAAAGATATTATTATTATTATTATTATTATTATTATTATTATTATTATTATTATTATAACTCTACCACTCACTTTACCAGGTATACTCAACAGGTTTACAATCCTATAATTTGTACACTCTCTTTTGTCCCCTTTGCCTTTATACAAAGACTATACATGCTCTCTGCCAGTCCCTGGGTACCTTCCCCTCTTCCATACAGTTATTAAAATAATCATAATTTTTTTTTTTTATTATTAACACATCGGCCGATTCCCACCAAGGCAGGGTGGCCCGAAAAAGAAAAACTTTCATCATCATTCACTCCATCACTGTCTTGCCAGAAGGGTGCTTTACACTACAGTTATAAAACTGCAACATTTACACCCCCCCTTCAGAGTGCCGGCACTGTCTTCCCATCTCCAGAACTCAAGTCCGGCCTGCCGGTTTTCCCCGAATCCCTTCATAAATGTTACTTTGCTCACACTCAACAGCACGTCAAGTATTAAAAACCATATGCCTCCATTCACTCCTATCAAAACGCTCCCCATGCTTGCTGGAAATCCAAGCCCCTCGCACACAAAACTTCCTTTACCCCCCCCCTCGAACCTTTCCTAGGCCGACCCCTACCCCGCCTTCCCTCCACTACAGATTTATACACTCTCGAATCACTCTGTCTCGTTCCATTTCTCTACATGTCCAAACCACCTCAACAACCCCTCCTCAGCTTCTCTGGACAATCGTTTTGGTAATCCGCACCTCCTCCTAATTTCCAAACTCCGAATTCTCTGCATTATATTCACACACACATTGACCTCAGACATGACATCTCCACTGCCTCCAGCCTTCTCCTCGTTGCAACATTCATCACCCATGCTTCCACCCATATAAGAGCGTTGGTATAACTATACTCTCATACATTCCCCCCTTTACTTCCATGGACAAGGTTCTTTGTCTCCAGACTCCAAGTGCTCCACTCACCCTTTTCCCCTCATCAATTCTATGATTCACCTCATCCTTCATAGACCCATCCGCCGACATGTCCACTCCCAAATATCTGAATACATTCACCTCCTCCATACTCTCTCCTCCAATCTGATATCCAATCTTTCGTCACCTATTCTTTTGTTATCCTCATCACCTTACTCTTCCTATATTCACTTTCAATTTTCTTCTTTTACACACCCTACCAAATTCATCCACCAACCTCTGCAGCTTCTCTTCAGAATCTCCCAAGCAACAGTGTCATCAGCAAAAAGCAACTGTGACAACTCCCACTTTGTATTTGCTTCTTTAATCATAATACAAAACATAATAATAACTAAAATACAAATAATTTTAATACAAATAATAATAATAATAATAATGATAAAAGTAATAAACTATAATATTGA
>WNWK01022737.1:0-32051 GCA_009830355.1 Cherax destructor
TTTTCATGATAGAGAGAGCATGGTAAGAAAGAGCGAATATACATGACACTTGCAATAAACGGAAAAAAACAAATTAGTCTCGCAAAAGAAACCACCACCAATATAAACATCCAAATTCAAACACCATAAATCAAATGATGCGAAAAGTCATAATATATTTCAGAATTTATGTCTAACAGTCCCACAAATCACACCTTAAAACCAGGAAAAAAGCAGCACAGACTGATACATTCCTCGTAACTGTTAATGCATACATTTTTTACACGAAGAAGCAAAGCTACACACATCCTACTAGTAACTAAGTACCTACTTTGACGAATTGTACCTACTTTGACGAATTGTACCTACTTTGACGAATTGTACCTACTTTGACGAATTGTACCTACTTTGACGAATTGTACCTACTTTGACGAATTGTACCTACTTTGACGAATTGTACCTACTTTGACGAATTGTACCTACTTTGACGAATTGTACCTACTTTGACGAATTGTTCTCTACTTTGACGAATTGTACCTACTCTGACGAATTGTACCTACTGAAGAATTGTACCTACTTTGACGAATTGTACCTACTTTGACGAATTGTACCACTTGAAATTGTACCTACTTTGACGAATTGTACCTACTTCGAAGAATTGTACCTACTTCGAAGAATTGTACCTACTTTGACGAATTGTACCTACTTCGACGAATTGTACCTACTGAAGAATTGTACCTACTTCGAAGAATTGTACCTACTTCGAAGAATTGTACCTACTTCGAAGAATTGAATTACTTCGAAAATTGTACCTACTTCGAAGAATTGTACCTACTTCGAAGAATTGTACCTACTTCGAAGAATTGTACCTACTTCGAAGAATTGTACCTACTTCGAAGAATTGTACCTACTTCGAAGAATTGTACCTACTTCGAAGAATTGTACCTTACTTCGAAGAATTGTACCTACTTCGAAGAATTGTACCTACTTCGAAGAATTGTACCTACTTCGAAGAATTGTACCTACTTCGAAGAATTGACCTACTTCGAAGAATTGTACCTACTTCGAAGAATTTTGTTGCACACAAATGGAAGTATTTAAAGACTGGTCAACAACCAAAATGCTTCCGAGACCAGAGTAGCAATTTTCAACTAATTTTAGGTCACTGATAATCTATATCATGGTTAAAATTGTTTGTTAGCTGTACTTTTCAATATACATACGTGTCATCATTGCAACAAATTCCACGGGCGGGTTAGAACCCGCGATCAGAGTCTCAAAACTCTAGACCAGCGCTAGCCACTGGGCCAGCTGTCTACATGACAAGCTACAGGTAGTCACGACTACGCTGGCGGGAGATTCGTCTGAAAAACTTGCATATGTGGTCACAGTGGTGTCTTTGCTAACCTTCCTATGGTGTATAAATATACCTAGTTGGATGAATCTTGTTGTAGTCGGCTGGCCCAGTGGCTAGCGCGTCGGTCTGGAGTTTTATGACTGATCGCGGGTTCTAACCCCACCCGTGGTATGGTTTGTTTACAATCGTGTCATTACGATTTCGTGAGTCAGGTTCCAACAGGCTTGCGACAGAGTGTTTCTTACCACACCCAAGTCTCATTGACCTTCATTATTTTCCAGCAGTCATACAAGGTGGTTGTGCTCTCCAAGTTAATATTTGGAGGTGAAAGGTAGGTGATTTTCTTAGCCAAACACTTTTTAAACTTATAATAAATATTCACTATTGATATGCATGTGAGGTATATTATATTAATTTTATTTTCCTACTGAATGATATATACTTCCGCTTAGCTGTCATGTTTTGTATTATAATGATGAAGTAATGAATAAATTTTCTGTTTATCTTCAAATTGTTTGTTTTCTTCTTTCAGATGTTTTGCACTTGTGTGAATAGGAAGACAACTTCTGCTACATTTGTGGTGAGGTGACCTTTGTATCACAGAAGCGCCGTATAACTGCTATGGTTAGAAACGCATATCACCTATATTTTGGATGCAAGACCAGGATAAGAACTGAGCTCCACACATGCTGCAACAATTGTGCTACTAACCTTCACCAATGGTTGAACAGGAAGAGGAAAGGAATGCTTTTGCTGTACCAGTGACATGGTGGGACCAACAGACCATACCAACAATTGTTATTTCTGCATGGTACTTCCAGTACAAAAGGGCTCGTCAAAGAAAAAAAAAGGGGTCCATTGAATATCAAAACATTCCATTAGGTATTCGCCCAGTTCCACATGGAAAAGGTCTACCTGTTCCTGATGCACCAACTTCGGTATCCTTCAAGTCTGATGTAAGTGATGAGGAGGAAGAAGAGAAGGATGACAGTGCTGGATGACAGTGCTGGATGACAGTGCTGGATGACAGTGCTGGATGACAGTGACTGACACTTGATGAAGCCTTACAGTGACCTGTAGGGCAGTTAGTGACGAACATAGTGAAAGATTTCACCAAGATATTTCAACCATGGAAAAATGGTACCATGGCAAATGAGGCACAAGAATGCTGGCAGACTATTGCTGGACATTGCCAAGAGATGATTCTTCAGCCCAGCAAACAGGCAGAGAGTACGTACGGATTAGAGTTTAAAACATACTGACACATATTGTACGTTATAATAAAATAATCAAATATTACATGTCTCGTATCTTTAAACCTATAGCCAATAAGCATTTTTCAAGGTGATATTTGGATTCAGGACATGAAAATACATAGGAATTAACTAATCTCATTTAAGAAGCAAACAACTTTTCAAAAATTGTTGACCACTATAACACAAAACAACTTACCCCCTCCCCCCTTCAACCTTCAACTACATTAATCACATTGTTACAGATTTATCACGAGTCTCAATTGTAAAAAATTATAATAATACACAATATAAAATAATGAGTTGTATCATCGCCAAGAATTTCAGTGGTCTTCATAGAAACAAAAATTAATGATCTGAAAAAAATAGAAGAAAAATATGGAAGGTTAAGGATCAGACTCCAAAAATGATTATTATTATTATTATAATCAAATAGAAGCGCTAAACCACAGGGGTTATAATCCAAAAATGATGACAAAATTAATTTGGTATAAAATAATTTCAGGGAATGTGGCCGTAGGATAAAACATTGGTGTCTGTCACTTGAATTATTCATAGAATAAACGTAGGCAAAACTTGGTGATTCGAAACCTGTGGGTTCTAGAGAAAGAAAATAAAGACACTTTTTAAACGCTGGAGGTAATTTCCGTGACCCAAAATACTGGGGAGCCTTATACCTAACTTTCCCCATAAAATCATAATACTTAAAACTTTGGACCAACAGCCAGGGAACACCAACGTACACACAGTGGTGAAGTCCTACAGCCAACACCGAAACAATTTTACGTACAGTTACGAAAAAAAGTTCCTGTACTCTGCTGTTCAAAAGTGACATCTGGCAACTCAAGACGTATTAAACAGAAGACAAAAGACTATTTACATAAAAGAATTAACCCAACTTGTAACGACGATCCTGACAAAATTAATTGCCGGCGCTTTCTGTGTATCTATATAAAAGAAGATTTATGAATACAGAAATAAATTACCTTTCAGATATTATATCCAATATTATAAAAACAAAAAATGACTAAAAGGTGACCGAATATATTGAAAGGGAAGAGTTATAATGGCAGGTCTGTAATCATTATACATCAGTCACATCTACTCAGATAAAGCTCAGTTTTGATGGGCGAGTTGAGTGAATGTGTGAGGCTTATAGAACATTGGTAATTTGTGTAAAATATAATTTAAAATAATATTACACTAATCAAGGTGCATTACTTTTAATGCTATTACTGAACACAAATGATAATAGTCACCTGTTGTCACTTTACAATGAAACTAGCAACACAAACACACACAAACACACACACCTCTGGTAAATACCAGAAGAGTTACTGCTCATAAGTGCAGTTCACAATTTCGAGTAAAAAAACCACTGCACATATATACGTAAACGAATACTAATATACTATGCACATAATATTGTAAGTATATATATTACCATTGATTAGGACCTATTGCTACTAAAATCAAAAATTTATCTTCATGTCAAAATAAACTGCCAGTTAAGTGCTAAAATTCCAACTTTCTTCAAATTAAATCTCACTCTAATTTTTTTGTCTAGACTTCCAAGTCCTTTCTAGTCCATTTCAAGCCCATTTTTCCCCGTTTTCACCTGAAATACCGAAATTCAAGGATGAGAGAGGTGAATTACACCTAAAGTTTTCTTTTTCCTTCAAGGAAGGGAATCGTGTAATAATGTTGGTAGATTTACCGTCAATATGTTACATTAAAGAACACGTGCAAAACATGTAACATATCATGATAGCAACGTGTTGTCCACCACGAGCTCAGTCGAGGCGTTACAAACAATACAGGAATACCGAGGATATATATAGGTAACAATGGGAAGTGAAAAATCAGGTGCACAAAATTTCTTGAATCGTCAAACTCTATTAAACAGAATAAAGACAATTTAGTCATCTCTAAAGTATTAGCAAACTGCCCAACTCTCTAGTACTACAGCACGGGGCGGGTTGCAGAGTATACTGGTAAAAAAATTCAGAAGAAACTAATATACTATGAACATTAATATAACATGCCTATACTATTTCCAAAAATATATATAATAAACAATGATTATGGCCTATGACGATTCAAATAAAACATCTATGTTCATGACTGAACAAATACGTTCTTAAAATTAGGCCTAAAATCTACTAAACTCTTTCGTAGAATTCTAAGTCCTTTGTCATGAGGTCGTTTAGACCTGGTGATATATTGACAATGACAAGAAAAGTGAATGACAGTAGAGATTTATCTTTTCTCTCATGCAAGGGAATTAGGATACGCCTTTTTATCACGTGCCAAGTGGATTCCCACCTAATTTGTAGGCGTCTTAGGATCACTTTCCTTAAATGAGAATGGTATAAAAGAAACTAGTCTAACTTCCTGAAAACAGTGTGTCACATGTTCAAATTTGATTTATGACTCGTGTCACCCAGCAACCGTGACATAACTGCAAGGCTACGTGAGTTATGTCACGGTTGCTGGGACATAACTCGTAAAGCAAATTTGAACAAGTGACACATTATTTTCATGTTTTCAGGAAGTTAGAATCGTGTCTTTTACACCCTTCTCATTTAAGAAAGACCATAAAAAGTTAGGTGGGAATCCACTTGCCACCAGTGGTAAAAGGGCGTATCCCACAATTCCCTTCATGAAGGTAAAAGTAATCCTCTACTGTCATTCTCACATCTCGTCATTAATTGTCAATATATCACCAAGTCTTAAATGACCTCATGACAAAGGACAGAGTATAGTTGAATTTAGTTCTAATTTTATGAAAGTGTTCGTTCAGTTGTCAAACCAAATTTTTTAATTCATTATATAGTTTCATTATATAGTGTCATTATAAAGTGTCATTATAAAGTGTCATTATAAAGTGTCATTATAAAGTGTCATTATAAAGTGTCATTATAAAGTGTCATTATAAAGTGTCATTATAAAGTGTCATTATAAAGTGTCATTATAAAGTGTCATTATAAAGTGTCATTATAAAGTGTCATTATAAAGTGTCATTATAAAGTGTCATTATAAAGTGTCATTATAAAGTGTCATTATAAAGTGTCATTATAAAGTGTCATTATAAAGTGTCATTATAAAGTGTCATTATAAAGTGTCATTATAAAGTGTCATTATAAAGTGTCATTATAAAGTGTCATTATAAAGTGTCATTATAAAGTTCATTATAAAGTGTCATTATAAAGTGTCATTATAAAGTGTCATTATAAAGTGTCATTATAAAGTGTCATTATAAAGTGTCATTATAAAGTGTCATTATAAAGTGTCATTATAAAGTGTCATTATAAAGTGTCATTATAAAGTGTCATTATAAAGTGTCATTATAAAGTGTCATTATAAAGTGTCATTATAAAGTGTCATTATAAAGTGTCATTATAAAGTGTCATTATAAAGTGTCATTATAAAGTGTCATTATAAAGTGTCATAAAGTTTCATTATAAAGTTTCATTATAAAGTTTCATTATAAAGTTTCATTATAAAGTTTCATTATAAAGTGAGAGAACGGGTGAATGTTATGTTAAATAATAACATAAAAAGTAGCACACCTTGATTAGTGAAACATTATTTTAAATTATATTTTATGCAAATTACCAATATTCTGTAATACATTATAGGCACCAACCCTCACACATTCACCCAACTCGTCCATCAAAATTATGATTTACCTGAGTAGATGTGACTGATGTATAATGATTACAGACCTGCCATCATAACTCTTCCCTTTCAATATATTCGGTCACTTTTAAAATTATTTGTTTTAATAATACTGTATTTATAAATCTTCCTTTATATATATATTCACAGAAAGTACCAGCAATTAAATTTTGTCAATCACACCATCGTAGCTTCAATCCGGGTTAATTCATGAAAATTGTCTTAACTCCTCTTGTTTACTACTTATGAGTTGCCAGATGTCACTTCTGCCCAGCAGAGAGAGTATAAGAACTTTTTCCACAATGTATCTTATCTAAACCCTGTATATCTGGTGTGACCACCTCAAAAAACTCGCATGTTTCCATTTCAGACCCTCAAAAGGTACTTAAAAGAACATTTCCTCCTTATGAAAAGAAAATATTAAAAATAATATCATTAAAGAATAATCAGTATTAGAAAAAGTATGCAAAAATTATTTATTATTAAAATATAAAATACATGAAAATTTCCTATCTGAAGGAAAACTTGAAAAGATAAAATGCAAAATAATAATGGTGTGAATCTATGCTAATATGTCCAAGACAGATGATCATCCTGAGTGCTGGTGGTGGATTTTAACACTATTAGGGTTCACGGTGGCCGTATTATGAATGTAGCGTACGATGGAGTCGAAGGTGAACAAGACAATTACACCACGAAGAAAAATGGAAGGAATTCAATAGTAGATCACTGGCAAGGCGGAGAAAACGGTCACCAAGTTGTATGTAGGGATGCACACGTAGCTGACAATGGATAAATTTGACCTCCTGCTTTAGTCCATCTAGGTGTTGAATATAGTTTTTATGAAGACAGCACGGTGGGCATATATTGCCCAGTTTCTCTAGTGTTGTCTGAGGGCACTTGGATAATGTATCCAAAGCTTTAAGGACGAGAAAATACGGTGTTGCTGAGCTTTTGCCTTAGCTCTGACAACCCGCCTTATCTCTCGTGTCGGATGACCCAAGTCGAGTCATAAGGCTAAAAAAAAAAAAAAAAAAAACGCAAAAATTAAAAACCGGACAAGCAGTCACTCAAAGGCTAGGCAGAAAGCGTTTAAAAGAAATGGTGAGGACTAAGAAAAATTACGTTAATAAACATAAGTCAAGTCCTGATGACATTAAAACGCAAAATCCCAACATAAACAATGATATGACAAATAACATACAAGTGGAACTCAATATTTACAGACTTGATGAGAGCAGAATGTCAAGTGATTAGAGACTCGCTGTGAGGGATTTTTCAACTCCCATCAGCTGGAAAAACAGGGGATGGGGGGGGGGGGGGGGTGAAGAGGTAGCATTGCCTGCCCCTAACTTAACCCTTCACCCATTTATATTACCACCACCATTTATTCATGTGTCCACTTGCTTGACCACCATACCACCAGGAAACTCTCTTCTCTACCCTAACATGTCAGAGAGATGCCATCAATGTTACTACTGTATCTCGCTGCAAAACAACAGAAGATGAATGATCTACGTATTACATTATGTACACATTTACACATAAGACCATATCAGCGATCACATTAGTCATCCCCTTCGGGTAACGGACCGTCAGACTCAGAGTTTGAAGTGACAGAGTCCGCTTTATTAACCTCGGATTATTTATGATTACTTATAAAATGAAGAAAACGCAAGGGATTGTGGAGAGTGTACATGGTGACTGAATGTAGAGACCAAGTTACATGCACTTCAAACTGCTGTACAGATAACACCAATGCCAAAGTTTCTTTTCCTATAAGGCCATGGTTGTGGTGATTTGTAAGGTTACACTGATATTAATTATTCCGATTATTCTTGGAACACAGCCTCAATATCGGTGTTACTAGCATCCACTTGAAGAGAAAATGGTTGCCCAGTATCTGGACTTTTCAACACCAGAGCATTAATAAGCAATGCTTTTACATTTTTAAATGAATATCGATTCTGAGTCTACCGAAAATTTTCATTTTGATACAAGTGAAGTCCATCTGTGGAGAGAGCACCTTGGATAAGTTAAAGCAGAGCCGTCAGTTGTAATTTATCATAATCTCAAAACTCAAGACATTTTTAGTGTTTATTGGACAAGGAAATCTTCTACTGCATCCACTTTGGCATTCACTGAGGCCACTTTATCCTTGCCTAATCATGCGACTTAAAAATATTACTTGGGCCTACCCAGAAACTTTTTGTAATAAATTCACTGTTTACTGAGAACAAGCAAGAATACGAAATAGTGATCTCTGCTGTTGTAATCTACGTTTCACTAAAATTTACATTGACATCTATATCGTATTGTGCAGTGAATGCACGCCAGACCATTACTCGTGTAGAGAGCCCGTCGGACATTACACAAATAGATACGTCACTGGCACTTTGGGTTTTGGGTATTTGGTAATACCTCTAACAAATCAAATTTACTGACATGTTTATCTCTTTTCAACAACATCAAAGACATCATCCATTCTAGGAAGAAGAAATCAATCAGCTTTATTAGTAAATTTTCTTTGTAATAGTTAATTGGCATTATCACGTTTTGTATGCTGGGAACCATTAAACAAGGCGAGGCCCACTGAATAACACATTCCTTAGGGGTAGAAACTTTACCTTCTACTCCATTCACACCCTTTTTTCTGAGCTGATTCCATAAGTAGCTGCCCCAAAATATACATTATATGATTCCAACATGCACGTCCGTGCAACTTATCACTGACCAGTCACAATTGTGTAGCATAATTTACCAGTGTTTCTTTAATGTAGTTTCTAGTTGTCCTAATTTTTATTATCCTGTGTAGGCCTATCCATTCCCTAGTGATTTTCCTGGTACAGTAAATTATGAAATGATCACTAAGGTCTGTGGTAATGACGCCTGACTGACTAATGTTCTCAGAGCAGTTACAAAGTATGTGGTCAATTAGGGTGGCTGAGAACTGTGTGATCCGGGTTGGTGTATCAGTTAGTTGAGTGTAACTATTTTTTTATACCTTTTACATAGCCCGTTATTTTGCTGTTGAAAACAGATATTGAAGTCTCCCAGTATTACTGTCTCCACATTGTTATCAAGTCCTGACAAGACTCTCGAAAAGTCCTCTAAGAACTGGTCATGGGTGGGAGGGCGGTAACTAGTTCCTACTAAGATGGGTTTGGTCTTGGGAAGCAACACTTCAAACCATAGAATATCCAGTTTATTGTCATTTAAATCAGGTCTTGGATTATAGGCTAAGTCGTTCCTTATGTAGGCACATACCCCACCACCTTTTCTATTCCTATCTAAGGGTTTTATATTGTAACCTCCTATTTTGACCTCGTCGTCAGTCACCGTAACATCCAACCAGGATTCCGAGATGGATATAACTGCCGCTCTAGTTCTGTTAGCTAGAATCCTAATCTCTGCCAATTTTGGAAGATGTGATCTTGCGTTGACATGAATAAAGTGAAGGCCTGTTTTCATAAAACAATCATAATCATCAATAAATGGCAAGGGGCCATTAGCATTAAAAATAGGTAAATCAATGTCACCATTGCTAAAGGGTAACTGTGCCAAAGTGCATTTGTTACAAACAAAATAAAATCTGGCAGCATTACCATAATCGAACACATCCATTATGCACTCAACCCTTACACATTTTACATACGGTAAGTTTACTGTTCTTCTTTCGTACCTTAGTACAGTGTATATCTGCTTGGAGGTTAACCGTGTCCTCAACAGATGACAGTCTCATGAAGATCCTGCAAAGGATGACACGGTGCTGTAGCCCAATGATATCTGAAAGTTTTTCATTGAAATAAAAAAAAATAAGGGGGTGGGGGAGGTCCCTTCGCTCCGCCCCCTGGTACTGATTACAGTAATATCAGTATTATTTTTAGTAATAGGTGAAATTGTTCTGCCCCACCTTGGACTCTGGATGACAGACTGTAGTTTTAGCTCTAATATTTAATTACTAATGCAAATATATAGATGTAATGTTTTATCTCTGATAGGTGTGAATGTTTCAAATCCTACTTCAGCATAGTAATTTTACGTAGGCATATGGCCTAGTTTTTTTTCCTTCATTGTTTGATAAACCAGAGATTCTGAGCGCTTCCCAATTGTTTCCCAGAAATGTCTTCTTATTGGACTTCGAACGTAAGTAATTAGAGGATAGTAATGACTTCCTTTAAAAGAAGCTTCAGATTACAGCAGCGTCTTTAAGAGACGGGTAGCAGAAATTCAGACTTACCGAAAATTCAGACTTATCGGTATCTTGGATACCGATATCGTGATTAAAGACACGTCGTCCATTCCACGAAGATGATTCATAAGGACGTTATACACTCGTTAATCGTTTTAGGCACATTTAAATATTACCGTTGGATGCACTAAAGTTGGACAATGCACACTAGCATTGTCCAACGCTATAGACTGTCAAATACAATTAGAATTTGTTTAACGTCACCTGATTTATTACGACTCGTTGTTCATCAAGATCCAATCGCAAACAGGTATTTAATGTCTGTAGTTAACTAATGTACAATAGTAGATAGTTAACTGTTTGCAATATGTTTGCATGAGCATGGTTACAGGACTTGGTACTTCAGTACAGGGTGTTCGCCTATGGTTAAACTAGACAATAGATTACTTAATGTTGTGAATGTCAGGATTATCTAACTCTGCGCCCAAGCTCTTCGCAACATCCTGCTTTATACAGTGCTTTGTAAAGTTTATGTACAGGGCAGTGTCAGCGCTGGGGAAAAAATGCTAACATAAGGGCATATTGCAACCGCGCCAACCTTTTCTATATACTCGTGTCTAATATAAAGTTTTTACTTGGTTGGAAGTTGTCCTGAATTGTTAGATATCTTACCAAGTATTTATGAAATCTGTTGAGTCCTCAGCAAACGTCTTGCGTAGGTTTGTTGTGCTGACAAAGTTATTGGGAACTAAGACGCTGAGCCACATCCTCATAAGATATAATATTTATTTCTCATACCTCACACTGTCCTCTTTCCCTCTCGTTGGAGGCTAATTTCTCTAACTGTCCCACGAGGACATCGTGTGCTAGACTTAAAACTTTGCTTCTAAATGGCTCTAGTACAACCACACCTTGCAGCAAGCCTCTCTCGTCCCATCCAGTTGCATTTCTCGATTAGAGATTTCTCAGTAATAATTTTTCCTTTTGTAAAAATCCTTTTTTGTGGGGATGGTGGATGGGATTACCACCCCAGCAAGAGCCAACAACTTAATATATTTCAATGTGTCGACACGCCCCTATGCCTCTATCAGTTGTTTTCAAGTCGGAGCGGCCACTCACACGCCTCCAGCACCTGAACCTCTCGCTCAAGTCTGGGTCTTACCTGGGTCATTTCATCACTAATCTGAGCCTCCTGTAGGCTAAGCTCATGAATCAGGCTCCCCAGGCCAAAATCATCTGTATAGTCAGAAGAATCATGGTACGGCATAGAAGCATTTTACTCAGTTATTTGCTTAGACACAACACCCACTGAAAACAAATCAGATATAGTAACTGTGGCCTTTTCTACCCACCTCTTACAATTCCTCTAAACTTAAGAATCATCACTTTCGAGTATCCCTATTACACATTTCCAGAAAGGAATTTTTTTTTATTAACACATCGGCCGTCTCCCACCATGGCAGGGTGGCCCGGAAAAGAAAAGCTTTCATCATTCACTCCATCACTGTCTTGCCAGAGGCGCGTTTACACTCCAGTTATAAAACTGCAACATTAACACCCCTCCTTCAGAGTACAGGGAGATACCCAGGCTGGTATGTATGTATTTTGATGCATGGACGTGTGGACTTGCTTGATAGGACCATCATCTTAGGGTATTCAACAGTTATTTCCGGCATACCCTGGGCTTGTATACTAGCTACACCTATAAGGCCTTTGCCGCAGCCTGCTCGAGAGACATTTCTCTTTAGACTTTACTCTAGTGACCTTTTTCCCCAGCAAATACATTGATAAACTTTGAAAGTCCCCCATCCACTAGGCGTTAGTTCAGACCCTTGTTCCCTGTGATATTGAAACTACCCATCTGAATCTTTAAGTACTGAGTCTGGAACCGCAGTCTTACAATGGCTCAAGGCAGGTATCTTGTTGTTAGGCTTAAAGCCCTTTAAATTGAGTGACTAGTTGAAAGAATTTAAACTCCGAAATGTTCTACCTCTACTAGTTAGTGGGGAAAAATTATTAATTATATTCTACTGGCGACTACTGTTCCCTAATTTCTGGATTCCCTAAAACCTATGAACCCTGGTTATAATAACTTCAATTTTTGTTTTTCCGGGTCCGCCTAAGATTAGCGCCTATATGGTCCAAGACTTCTACTAATAAAAATATGTTGACACCATCATAGATTGACACCGTTTATGACTGACAACTTTTCTTTCCAATACTCAGGAATACAAACACCACAGCGGGCGGGGTTAGGACCCGCGATCAGAGAGTCAGGCAGAGATTGTCTTGACGAACTTTAGTAATATGATTTTCTACCTAAATATCTCTAGTAATATCTGATAAGGAAGCACAACTGCCTTCCTCACCTTCTCATAATCAGGAAACTCAAGCGTCTCAAGACAACACTAACCAATGTATTTTTCTCTAATTAAAAATGCTCATTCAGTCAGGCCACTCTGACCTTCTTGTATTTCTCAGCAAATTTAGGAATACACTTCGAAGCTTTGACTAAATTAAATGGCTCTGCCATCTGCGTTGATCAATACTGAAAAAAAATTCTTCTATTTTTTAATTTGCCTCGGCGGTGATCTTAATTACTCTCTTCCCTAAATCTTGGTTCCTTCAATCTTTGCTAAATATTTGTCCTTCTAATCCAAGGTTAACTTTAAAATAAATATTCCTTTCTCCTGGAGTTTACCTGGAGAGAGTTCCGGGGGTCAACGCCCCCGCGGCCCGGTCTGTGACCAGGCCTCATGTTGGATCAGAGCCTGATCAACCAGGCTGTTACTGATGGCCGCACGCAGTCCAACGTAGGAACCACAGCCTGGCTGGTCAGGTACCGACTTTAGGTGCCTGTCCAGTGCCTGCTTGAAGACAGCCAGGGGTTTGTTGGTAATCCCCCTGATGTATGCTGGGAGGCAGTTGAACAGTCTTGGGCCTCTGACACTTATTGTGTTGTCTCTCAACGTGCTAGTGACACCCCTGCTCTTCATTGGGGGGATGTTACATCGCCTGCCGAGTCTTTTGCTTTCGTAGGGAGTGACTCTCGTGTGCAAGTTAGGAACTAATCCCTCGAGAATTTTCCAAGTGTATATAATAATGTATCTCTCCCGCCTGCGTTCCAGGGAGTACAGGTTTAGGAACTTCAAGCGTTCCCAGTAATTGAGGTGGTTTATCGCACTTATGCGTGCCGTGAAGGTTCTCTGCACATTTTCAAGGTCAGCAATTTCACCTGCCTTAAAAGGTGCAGTTAGTGTGCAGCAATATTCCAGCCTAGATAGAACAAGTCGCTTTGAATATCATTCAAGTTTTCAGAGACGTCCCTTCCAGTGACTGTTTCTGATGGCAACAAACACTTCTTAAACGGTTGTTTACACTTCGCTTCTATTATTTCGTTGGCATTTAAAGATTGTCCTGAAAATAAAAATAAAGTATTATCTCAATTAACACAACACAGGACACCCTAACATAACTTGTCATGTGTTATACCATGAAAACTATTTAAAAACTGTATACTTAAGAATATACTTAAGAATATACTTAAGAATATACTTAAGTATATACTTAAGTATATACTTAAGTATATACTTAAGTATATACTTAAGTATATACTTAAGTATATACTTAAGTATATACTTAAGTATATACTTAAGTATATTCTTAAGTATATTCTTAAGAATATACTTAATATACTTAAGAACATATCCCCGTGAATATATTAATGTTCAACAAATAATCCGAACATGAAAGGAAAAATAATTATTAATTTATATGATTATTGCCTGAAAAATAATAATTATTCACTATAACAATAGTAATTTTTTTTTCCTATGATCAAAGGTAATTACCAGCTTATTACATATAAGATGGAAGCCAGGCCTTACGAAATTAAAATAAAATTACTGATGAGACCAGCCTACACGTCTGGCTGATCAAGCTCTAGGGAGTGAAGTAACTTTTTGTCTAAAGGAAAATTCGAATTATTACATAATTAAACTGCTCTAGAAGTCAGGTTATGTAAAATGTGTTAAAAAAACGTTAAATATGATACCAAAAGACGAGTAAAGTGAAAGTTATTACTCTAATAGTATTCCAAAGATTATATAACTTATTCTTTAATAACTTGTTATTTTTGTTAACACATCGGCCGTCTCCCACCAAGGCAGGGTGGCCCGAAAAAGAAAAACTTTCATCATTCACTCCATCACTGTCTTGCCAGAGGGGTGCTTACACTACAGTTATAAAACTGCAACATTAACACCCCTCCTTCAGAGTGCAGACACTGTACTTCCCATCTCCAGAACTCAAGTCCGGCCTGCCGGTTTCCCTGAATCCCTTCATGTTACCTTGCTCACACTCCAACAGCACGTCAGGTCCTAAAAAACATTTGTCTCCATTTGCTCCTAACATGCTCACGCATGTTTGCTGGAAGTCCAAGCCCCTCGCACACAAAACCTCCTTTACCCCCTCCCTCCAACCTTTCCTAGGCCGACCCCTACCCCGCCTTTCCTCCACTAAAGTTTTATACACTCTCAAAGTCTTTCTATTTTGTTCCATTTTCTCTACATGTCCGAACCACCTCAACAACCCCTCCTCAGCCCACTGGATAATAGTTTTGGTAATCTCGCACCTCCTCTTAATTTCCAAAATACGAATTCTCTGCATTATATTCACACCACACATTGACCTCAGACATGACATCACCACTGCCTCCAGCCTTCTCCTTGTTGCAACATTCACCACCCAAGTTTCACACCCATATAAGAACGTTGGTATAACTATACTCTCATACATTCCCCTCTTTGCTTCCATGGATAAGGTTCCTTGTCTCCACAGACTCCTAAGTGCATCACTCACCTTTTCCCCTCATCAATTCTATGATTTATCTCATCTTTCATAGACCCATCTGCTGACACGTCCACTCCTAAATATCTGAATTCATTCACTTCCTCCATACTCTCTCCCTTCAATCTTATATCCAATCCTTCGTCACCTATTTTGTTTATCCTCATCACCTTACTCTTTCATATATTCACTTTTAATTTTCTTCTTTTACATACCTTACCAAACTCATCCACCAACCTCTGCAACTCCTCTTTTAAAATCTCACAAAACCACAGTGACATCAGCAAAGAGCAACTGTGACAACTCCCACTTTGTGTTAGATTCTTTATCTTTTAACCCCACACCTCTTGCCAGCACCCAAGCATTCACTTCTCTTACAACCCCATCTATAAATATATTGAACAACCATGGTGATATCACACATCCCTGTCTAAGGCCTACTTTTACTGCTAAATAATCTCCCTCTCTCCTACATACTGTAACTTGAGCCTCACTATCTTCGTAAAGACTCTTCACTGCTTTCAGTAACCTACCTCCTATTCCATACATTTGCAAAATCTGCCACATTGCCCCCCCTTATCCACCCTGCCATACGTCTTTTCCAAATTCATAATTGTCACAAAAACTTTTTTACCCATATCTAAATACTGTTCACTTAAATGTTTCACTGTAAACACTTGGTCTACACACCCCCTACCTTTCCTAAAGCCTCCTTATTCATCTGCTATCCTACTCTCCGATTTACTCTTAATTCTTTCACTAATTACTCTACCATACACTTTACCAGGCATACTCAACAGACTTATTCCTCTATAATTTTTGCACTCTTTCAAGTACAATATCACTCACTGCCACTAATATAAATCCCACACTCATCTACTCCTGCAAGAAGAAGGCATGTGTATTAAAACCACTTTTCCGAAGTGCCGCAACTTCCACTAGAGTCAGGTACTCCAGACAGGAGAAAAATCTGCGTCTATCTTCCCCAATTCTCGCATTGACAATATGGACGTGGCTATTGTTGCTACCAATAACAAAGGAGATCGTAAAGCCTCGTACACCCGAAAAAAAACATACCACTAGCGCAGTGGTCTGCAGTGTTCCTGGCGGGAACGTGATCTTTGGACTAATCTTTAAGAACACAAATTAGTTTGTGTTAAAACATTCTCATCTGAGCTTTATTGTCATCAATTAACGTAACATGCGTTAAAAGTGGAGCTGGCAACTAAATGAACTTCAGTCAAAATACTATAGCTAAACTCCAAAGTCATTTAAACACTGTTATTATTTCAAAATAATTACATTAACATAGTTCGGATCAAAGAACAGATCAGGGATAAGCCAAACACAAATGTATATTATTTAAAAAACAAAAGCAAATATATTTTAAGTCAATGTATTTGCAGCCTAGTGGGAAGAACTCATGATTGCAATTCTCATAAATACTTGACTAGCAAATGAAACTCTCCTTAATGCAAAATGCAAATGCCAGTAAAATAAATATCTTTCTTTAGCATATAAATCACACAGTATATGATAGTGTATTACAGTAAAATATAAACTGTGATTTCAGTAGTATGAGATTCATAAGTCTAAAATACCATACACAATATACATTCAGATACAAAGATCTACAGATCCATCCTATTAAAAAATATCCGCGAGGAAATATGTTAATAAATGTAGGTCAAGAATGACGAAGTATTAATGTACCTGGAACACTATTACCTACAATTCCATAGAAATTAGCGACTTTGTATATGTTACTCCTTCACGATATATACCGTTCTTCCTAGTGTATCCACAAACATCTTAGGGAAAGTATTCAAAAGCAACACCAAAGAAAAATGACCTCAAGGAGATATAGTCCTGAAATTATCACCAGCAGTAATGCATTAACCTACTCTTCAGGATCAAGAAATAATATTCAAGTGCAGTGCAGCAATAACACCACCAGCAGGAATGGCATGGGAAGTGATACAAAAGGGAAGTAAACAAAAATAACGCCACAAGTACGGCTCTTGGAGAAGAACCACACACTGGGTGGTACCAACATACACTTCAGTACACAACCCGCACGTATTAGACAAACTTAAGGTGAGGCTAGCCTCACCTCACTGGCTAGCCTCACTCACCACACGCAAGAGTGTTAACATATAAAATAAACACATCTTAAACACCTTATTTGTTCCAAGTTTACAGCCTTGAGAAATAAATTTTCATCAGTGAGCTTGAGAGATATTTTGGTTCGAAACGTCGTCGTAATGACCTTGGACAAGTTCAACACTTAGGGCAGTACACAACAACAATAAATCAACTACCGACTGTACAGAAATACTACACTTTTGGAGGCACAGACAATACCTTAATTGTGTGTGTGTGTGTGTGTATATATATATATATATATATATATATATATATATATATATATATATATATATATATATATATATATATAGATAGACCACCACAACCAATAAACACTACCTAATGGCGTGAAGAACAAGGTGGTCACACATTCAGTCCTGGAAGTACAAGGAACTGTTTAGAGTAACAAATGTCTCGCCTGCGGAAGAAAGTAATAGGCGCTCGCACACGCTCGCGAACGCACACGCGAACGCACACGCGAACGCACATGCTACGTCACTGGCAATTGACGTAGTGGAGGCACGAACCATACATAGTTTTAAGACAAGGTTTTATAAAGTTCATGGAGCAGGGAGAGAGGACCTAGTAGCGAACAGTGAAGAGGCGGGGCCAGGAGCTTCGAATAGACCCCTGTAACCACAAATAAACGAATACATACACAAACGCGTACGCACAAACGCTCGCATACACGCGCACGCACACCTCAAGTGCAAGTGACTATCTGGAACAATACTAGAATCAAATAGCTTGGAAAGTACAAGGCATAATTTAACTACAACACTACAACTAACCTAGTATCCTAGTAATAATGAACCAAAAACTTAACAGTTTTGGGCCCCTGACACTTACTGTGTTATCTTAGTGTACTCACGGCACCCTTGCTTATTGGGAAAACGTTGCATCGCCTGCCGAGTCTTTTGCTTTCATAGGTGATGATTTCCATGTGAAGATTTAGGACTAGCTCCTCGAGGATTTTCCAGGTGTAATTTATGATGTATTTTTCTCGCATGTGTTCCAAGGAGTACAAGTCAAGGGACTTCAAACGGTCCCAGTAATTGAGGGGCTTGACTGTACTTCATACGTTCAGTGAATTATTATTATTATAATCAAATAGAAGCGCTAAACCACAGGGGTTATACAGCACTGCAGGTTATTGCAGGATGCAGGGAGAATGGGTTGTAAGAGGGAGATGGATGACTAGTAGGGTATGGAGTGCAGCAGGATGGTGGATAGTGCAGGGATAGAGGGTAGCAAGAGATCAAGGTAGAAGGGACTGAGGGAGGTGCTAGGGATATAATCTTCAGAGTTTGTGTAGTATGTCAGTTTCTGTCAAAACGTCAATGAGAGAGTCAGGATTAAAGGAGGGTCCATCTGCAAGAAGGGAAGGTAAAGAAAGGGCTGCAGAGCGAAGACGCCGTTGGAGGTAAATTCTGCGTGCTCGTTGATAGAGTGGGCAGTCCAACAGAATATGGCGAATAGACACTGGAACCTGACAATGCTCACAGAGAGGGGCAGGGAGCCTCTCCATGAGATACCCGTGAGTAAGACGAGTGTGGCCGATGCGAAGACGGGAGAGTGTAGTCTCCCAACCTCGACATTGGTGACAAGAAGAAGGCCAGAAACCTATAACCGGTTTAATAGAATGAAGTTTGTTATTCAGCAGGTCAGACCAGCGTTGTTGCCAACGGGTGCGAAGGTGGGTAGCAATGACCGCAAAATAGTCCGTGAAAGGAACACCTCTATATGAAACTGGAAGGTCATGTACTGCTGACCGTGCAGCAGTGTCTGCCTGTTCATTGCCCTGTACGTCAACATGACCAGGGACACAACAAAAGACAATATCTTTATGCTTGCTAAAGATACAGCGTAACCAAAGGTGGATACGAAGAACTAGGGGGTGAGGTGTATCAATTTTACAGATAGCCTGTAAAGCACTAAGGGAGTCTGAAACGACCACAAATGGTGACACAGGCATAGATGCAATACGGATAAGTGCCACAAGAATGGCATACAATTCAGCCGTAAATATGCTAGCCGAGGGTAATAGATGCCCTCGTACGACGCTGTCCGGAAACACTGCTGCGAATCCGAGGCCGTCAGATGACTTTGAACCATCGGTGTATACTGCGATGGCATGGGAATGAGAACGGAAATGGTCTAGAAAGAAAGAGCGAGAAGCCGCCGTAGGTAGTTAGGCTTTCGCGCAAGGTAGAGGAATAGAACAGACACGGACAGCAGGAACTTCCCAAAGGGGTAGGGGAAAGGGAGATGTCACATGAACAGAGGTGGGAGCTGAAGGGAAGACAGGAGTGAATGTAGACGAAGAGAAAAGGGACGAAGTAAGCAGGGGCGACGAACAAATAAAGAGAGCCTACTAACATCTGTAACAATCCTATACATGGAAGGATTGCGGAGGTCATGAGAGCGAACAAAATAGCGAATGCAATGTGCATCACGACGATCGGATAAGGATGGAATGTTCGCTTCTACATAGAGGCTCTCAACCGGGGAAGAACGAAATGCACCAAGGCATAAGCATAATCCCTGGTGATGGATGGGATTAAGGATGGAAAGAGTAGCAGGGGAGGCCGCCGAATATATCTAGTCACCATAATCGAGTTTCGACAAAATTAGGGCTGAATATAGGCGAAGGAGAGTTCTACGATTAGCCCCCCATGAAAGATGTGCGAGGGTTTTAAGAAGGTTCAGCCTGGTGTGACAAGTTGCCTTCAGAGAGGTAATGTGAGGTTTCCAGGACAATCGACGGTCGAACAGGAGGCCGAGAAACCTGACTTATCACGTTTTGGGATACGTGAGCCGTATAGGTACAATGGATGATCAGAGACCACTGAACGTCTAGTAAATGTAATTTGATTTGTTTTGTCACTAGAAAATTTAAACCCGTGAGTGGTGGCCCAATCAGAAACCTGGTTGATGGCATGCTGGAGGGAAACTGCAATGATGTGACAGTCAGCACCCGCACAAGCTATAGAAAAAGTCATCCACAGAGCGATGACCAAATATTGGATGGGAGAACAGATGCCAGATTATTTAAAGCAAGGAGAAAGAGTGTTGTGCTCAGAACACATCCCTGGGGGACACCTTCAGCTTGGACAAATTCTGGGGAGAGTTCATTACTAACCCGGACCCGGAAATGTCTGTCAGTTAAGAAGGCCTTAAGAAAGAATGGTAGGTTGCCTCGGAGGCCTAAGAAGTGGGCCTGGGCCAAGATGATATATCTCCAAGTTGTGTCATAAGCCTTCTCAAGGTCGAAAAAGATAACGATAACCGAATGGTTATTCGCAAAGGCATTACGAATATACGTATCCAAGCGCAGCAAGGGGTCAATGGCAGAACGGCCCTTACGGAAGCCATATTGACTTTGGGAGAGACTATTGTGCGTCTCTAAATATCACATCAAACGTCTATTAACTAGACGTTCCATCACCTTGCAAACTGCACTGGTAAGAGCGATGGGACGGTAGTGATGGGAATCACGTCCTGTAGTACCTGGTTTTCGAAAAGGGAGAACAATAGCAGACTTCCACAGCTGGGGAAGAACTTGCGACCATATGAGATTAAAGAGTCGTAAGAGGACAGTAAGAGCAGACTGATGTAAATGCTATAGCATACGAATATGTATGCCGTCTGGCCCAGCTGCCGATGATCGGCAAGCAGAGAGTGTTGCCTCCAGTTCTTGAAGGGTAAAAGGCACATTATAAGATTCTTCTCTAAGAGAAGAAAAATCTAAGGGCTTTAACTCGCTGGCAGACTTAGAAGAAAAGAACGAGGGGCATAGATGGAGCCCCTGAGAAATGCGGACGAGATGTTTACCAATTTCAGTGGCAACGGCAAGAGGGTGTGCTATATCGACACCAGCAACCTGAAGAACAGGAGCCGGGTCGGGGGAGAATCTACCACTTAATTTCCGCACTTTCTTCCAGACTGCACTCATCGAGGAAGCCGAAGTGACAGTAGAAACGTAATCTCGCCAGCAAGTGCATTTAGCATCACGTATGACACGGCGAGCAATAGCTCTCTTCTGCTTAAAATCAAGGAGTCTCTCTTGTGGTTCTGTTATACCGATACCTGCCCCATGCAACACGTTTCAAACGCACTGCCCGAGCACAAGTAGGAGACCACCAAGGCACGCACTTCTGAGGATGCTTGCCCGAGGTTTGGGGAATAGAATGTGAAGCCGCTGTGAAGATGGAGGACGAAAAGAGATATAAAACCTCATCAATGGAGGACGAGGTAGGAACCTCATGAAAGGCACTAAGATGTGCGTAAAGGTCCCATTTCGCCCGGTCAAATTGCCACCGTGGGCAATGAGGAGGTGGAGAAAACAGAGGGAACTTAAGGATGATTGGGAAATGATCGCTGTCATGTAAGTCCGGGAGGACAGACCAGGTGAAGTCAAGGACCGTTGAGGAAGAGCAGATGGAGAGATCGATACAGGAGGAAGAATGAGTTCGAGGATCAAAATGGGTAGGATTACCCGTATTTAAAACATGGAGGGGAAGAGAAGCAAGAAATGCCTCCAACTGAATGCCACGGGAGTCACAGTGCGACCCTCCCCAGAGAAAATGATGTGCGTTAAAATCGCCAAGTAATAGAAGGGGTGGCGGTAAGGAAGAAACCAGAAAATCAACATCTGGGATAGACAATGCCCGCGAAGGGGAGAGATATAAATAACAGAGTGTATACCACTTATTCAAGTGGATACGGGCTGCGGTGTAATGTAAGGAAGAAGGGACAGAGCTGACGATATGGAATACCAGTGCATATAAGAAGAGCACTTTCGTTAAAGGTTCCATCGGAAAAAGGATCCGATGAATATACCAAATCATAGCCTGAAAAGGGCCTGATAACAGTGGATTGTAATTTGGGTTCTTGCAAATAGACCCCAACAGGGAAAAACTAAGAGAGCAACACCTGAAGTTCACCCCGGTTACCCCTGAGGCCTCGGATATTCCACTGCAAATAAGCCATGATTTATGGAGAGAAAGATATAATTGGAAGTGAGAGGAATCTATGGACTAGGGTTAGAAAAGTCCACTTGTGGAGGCAGCAGAAGACCTGTAATCAGAGAGGGAGGAGGACGTTGTGAAGAAAGGGGGGGGGGTTGAGACGAAGAAGAGAGATGAGGAACCTCAGGTGGAGTAGTGTCCATCATCGGTCCAGTCTCTGAAATATATTCTGCAATAGCTTCCAGTGTTTCGGAAGTCAAAAATGCAGAATGTGGGACTACATTAGAAATGGAAGAAGAGGGAGCAACTATCGGGGAGTCTATAGACTGTACTAAAGTAGAGGACGAGGAGATAGAAGAGGAAACTGTCGTAGGGGCTTGGGAGGGGACAGGGGATGAAGGTAGTGTATGAGGAGGAGGATGAACCTCCACACACGTTACAGAACTAGTCGGAGGCGAAGAACCTGGCAGTAGGGATTTTTTGCCGGGCTTATGAGAAGAAGGGGGCGCTGAGGTTTAGGTGAAGGACGAGGACGTGTAGACTCAGAATTGTGCGAGTGAGTAGAGGAAGGAGTGTGGACAGTATGGGAAGCCGAGGTAGGGACCGAGACAGGGGTGATTGAGGATGAGGCGACCACAGAGGAAGCTGTGGAAGTTGGGACCCCAGAAGCGGGGCGACGTCTAGCAATGCGAGAATAGGAAATGCGGGGAAGTCTCCTTTGAAGGCGTAGATGAGAGACGGCCATAGCATATGAGAAGCCTTCCGCCTCTTTGAGACAACGGATTTCCCGCTCATTCAGGTAAACCTGACAACGGCGAGAATACGATGGATGTGCCTCATGACAGTTAAGGCAAGAGGGAGGTAGAGTACAAGAAGAACTGGCATGGTCGTCAGCACCACAGACTGGGCATTCGGCCATGCACCTGCAATATTTTGCTGGATGACCAAAACGCCAGCAGTTTCTACACTGCTGCGGTGTAGGGGTCACCTTTCGAACTTGTAAACGTTGACCTGCAATGTAGACCGTAGGTGGAAGTTCTCGGCAGTCAAACGTTAAATGAGCTATATTGCAAGGATAACGTCTTCGCTTATTGGCGGGGAGGACAAAAGTGTCAACCTTAAGGATAGGGAGTTCTTGGAGCTCAAGCTGCTCTAAAATGTCATCACCACATGTCTGGAAATTCCGTTGGACAATGGTGTGGGGCAAAATGACAACCACAACAAGAATTGAAGGAATGATGTTTGTCAATAGTAACAGGAACAGTATCTATGGTTGTAAGTGACGGGCGGGCAATTCGAAAATTGCTGCACTGTTAAGGGAGAAGACGGAATGAAGGTCAGAGAATAGCGAAGGTCAGACGTATCAAAAGGGCCAGTCGGGTCCCCGGTACCTAAAGCAGGTGACGAACCGGCACCAGCAAGAGGTAAAGGGTTATTAGAGTTGTCCGAAGAGTTGTCCATTAACGAGGTAGGGTCGGAACTAGGTGCGGTATCAAGGGGCCCAGGGGTAGGTTCACAGATTATTGCATCCATGGTTAGGTTACTTCTTTCTTTTTGTTTTTAAGAAAAAAAAAAAAGAAATTAAAATTAAAATAAAAAAAAGAATAAAAAAAAGGGGGAAACGTGGAGGAATAGCTCCTAGGAGGAATGAAAGGGGCGTAAATCCCCCTCCGCTCCCAAGAGAACCTCAACACCGCAAGTAGTGCAGATGCTGCATGGAACCCATGCCATATCCTACCCTTCATGCCAGTAAACCAGCAATCCGGGATAGCAACCTCACATCCACCGAGCCACCTCGGTGGACAAAAGAGAGGGCGGCCGAATATCTGCCACAAATCATACCGCCTTCGGCCACCACCCCCAGAATCCGAAAGGTGGCCTCCAGAGATACACCCGGTCGCCCGAAGGACATCCCCAGGCGATCCAGATTCCACGGCAAACTACACCACCGCCAAGAACCTCAACGGAATGGGATTGGCCCACGGTACCCTTCCCCCTACCTAGGAACTAGAATGCCTGTGGAGAGAAGCTCCCAGGGTAAAAATGGGAAGGAAATAAGGGAGGGATGAGGAGGAGGAGGAAAGGGAATAGGGAGGATGGGGAAGATGGGAAAGGGGAGGGGGGATTGGGGGGTAATTAGGTTCGGTCTGAGGAAGAAGACCAAGAGGTCCAATTCCTCAGACTGATAGCCTCTTTACCGCGACAAGGAGCCCCCCTTAAAGAGGACGTTCAGTGAAAGTTCTCTGTATATTCTAAAGATCTGCAGTTTCGTCTGAATTGAAAGGGACAGTTAATGTTCAACAGTATTCCATCCTATAAAGAACACGAGATTTAAAGTGAATCATTATAGGCTTGGCATCCCTTATTTTGAAGGTTATCACTATCCATTCTATCATTTAGGAGATGTGATGACATTACAGTGATGTTTGAAAGAGATCCTCTGACATTATAACTCCCAGGTCCTTCACATTTGTTTTCTGTTCTATCGTGTGGCTAGAATTTGCTTTATACTCTGATCTAGCTTTTAATTCCTTAAGTTTTCCATAGTGGAATCATTGATATTTGACCTCATTAAATTTCAAATTGTTTTCTGTATCCCATTTGAAGACTTGGCTTATATCTGCTTGTAGATTTGCAGTGTGTTAGGTAAGACACAGGTATCTTTATTTCTTAGCGTTTCGCCTACACAGTAGGCTTCTTCAGTCGAGTACAGAAAAGTTGATAGAAGCAGAAGTGAAGTGAAGACAATGTAATCAGTCCATCACCCTTGAAGATCTAGGTTTGAGGTGGTCAGTCCCTCAGCCTGGAGAAGAGTATTTGTTCCATAGTCTGAAACAATGTGAAGTTGAAGTGACAGTATTGAACCTTATATACCGTCAGAAGGTGAGATGTAGGCCACCTCCTGACATTATTTGAGACTATGGAACAAATACTCTTCTCCAGGCTGAGGGACTGACCATCTCAAAACTAGATCTTCAAGGGTGATGGACTGATTAATTTGTCTTCACTTCACTTCTGCTTCTATCAACTTTTCTGTACTCGACTGAAGAAGCCTACTGTGTAGGCGAAACGTTTCGAAATAAAGATCCTATCTGTTGCATTTGTCTTACCTAACAACCTGTCGGTATTTTATACCTTTTTAATATTCAGATTTGCAGTGTCTTCAGTGGATGACACTCATGTAAATTCTAGTATCATGAGGAAAGGAAGACACTGTGTTAACGTTTACATCTCTATCAGATATATGGATGAGCTTTTTTCTGTGGCCACCTCTGGTTTAACTCTGTTTATTATTATTCTTTGTGTTCTGTTGGTTATAAAGTTAAAGATCCATCAACTCAGTTTTCCCGTTATTCCTGTATCACACTTTGTGTTATTATACAATGATCGCACTTGTCGAAGGCTTTTGCAGAATTTGTGTGTACTACATTTGCATTATGTTTGTCCTCCAGTGCATCCAAGACTAGCATTACCTACATCATGACCCACTAAACTGACACCTAGGCATATGACATCATTAACTGACACCTGGGAATAAAAACATGAGAATGGAGTAGCACTGCAGCAAATCCTACTGGCTCATACAAGGCAAATCCTTATCAAAACCACCCATTCCCACTTAATATAAGAACCACTAAACTGACACATGGGCATGTGACATATTACCCACTGAAATGACCCTCATCAACCAAAAAATGACCTCATAATCAATATACTTAATGACATCATAATGTACTTTATGACATCATAATCAGTGCACTTAAGGACCCAACATAATAAAAACAAATGATTTTTTAATTAAATTACAGGTTTTTTATGTTTTATATTTTATTTCAGGTTTAAATCTTTTATTTTTAGAGTTGATCAGTGAGCTTAGTCATGTGCAAACAACTGAAGATAGTAGAGAATCTAGCTGAGGAGTCTCAAAATAGAGAGACTCAGGAATTGGGCTGCGTTGCCAGACCGAGAAAATAGTAAAACCTCATTTGTTATTTAAGTCTTAGTGGAGATGCAGGAAACATTGTGTGGTTTCATGAGATAGCTTACATACCTGGAAATCTTAGCATCAATTGCCTCAATGAAGGAGGGGTTTTTGCTCCAGATTTCAATAAAGATGAATGATAAATACCATAAGAAATGTTGTCTTGATTCCATAAATTTGAAGCTTTATCTCGTAGAAATGTGCAATCTAGCTCGGTTTCAGGGTAACAGTACCGAGAGAGGAGGACAAGACACCGCATATGAAAAGATTCTTGAGGGATCGTTGTATGCCATTTGAGACAGCATGAACTGTTGTTGTTTTTCTGTGGTAAGCCAGAAGCAAGCAAGCAGATACTGCATAAAGCCATGAAATTTGAACTTGGTGAAAGAAGGAAAATCTTCTGGCCGCACTAAGTACTGATAAAATGGTTGCAGTAGACGCGGAGTATCATCGAATTTTCCTTCTTGAACTGAACAATGCGTATCGAATGCCACCAGAATCTGTAGAGTAAAATTAGCACATAATATGCAGCCATCTGCATGTGCTAAATTTGTAAACCTAATAGATTATTTTTTTGTAAACCTCATACATTTTTTTGGTCCTGTTTTCACTATCCGTGATCTAAATATGCACGAAACCCAAATACAGACACTGAGTGGATCTGCCGATGTTATACATGTTACAAGACTGAAAGGAAAAAATATAGTTTACTTCCCATAGCATAATGAGCACATAAAGGGTCGCAACATTTTCCTTGTGCCCTATGAAGTCACTGATAAAACTCTTAGCAAAGCCTGATCGTTTACATCGAGGGGAAAGCAGTTACACTGGCTTAAGCTAGAATTCAGAGATAAATTTTAGAGGTGCCAAAGTCCAAGGCTTGCCAATTTTTTTTTCTCTCAGATTGCCAGAAAAGGTCAATGCCGAATTATCTTTTGACCTTTGTTAAAACAGTTTTGAAGAGTTCATCAAGTAAAAGATATGATAATGTATCTCAAGCTGCTCTAACAATTTCACAAGTTATTGCTTGGGTGACGGTCGTCATGAGGACTCGAGACACCTTTAGGCAGAAGTCTTCTCTTACACACACTATTGGTGTGGTTGTATACGCATAAACTAGGTAAAAGAACTTTGTCAACATTATGAATTGTCTTCATCTATGTCATATAATCGAGTCTTAAATTATTCAGTCGATTTAGGTAATTCAACAGCGACATAATTTAACCAAATAGGACACATGCCTCCACCCTCACATGATTAAATCCTTAAATCCTTGGCCATGATGAGGCTTGCTATTGTTCTTGTGAGGAAAGAAAATTATAGTTATTAAACCCAGGCCAGGTACCGGTTATTGTTAGTAACCAACCTTTGTTCAAAATAATGAAATACATCAATTGAACATGACCACACGAATATTGTAAAGTCGAAATTAGCATGCTTGGAGGTCTTCACATCAAGCATGCATTGTTAGGCCCAGGAATTTTTTTTCGGAAGTGGGTAGACATTTCTTGTTCTAGCAAACGATGAAAATATGGTAATGTCAGATTCCTTTTAAAGGATATCCGCGTCAAGAAAACTTCGATCTCACCATATAACTGACAGTGCACTTTCCAGTGTTGTCATGAGCAAGACGAACTCGTCCTTGTAATTCCTTCCTCGCTCATGAGGTAGATACTTCATTAATGTTTTTTCTCTTTACCACAGGAAAAACAAGTACCCTCATGTTAATGCAATAAATCGTCGTATCGGGATGGCACGAGGAAGGCAGCCAGGTAATGAAACACCTGCATTTCTCTTGTGTCTTTCTCCAAGCTAACCTGTGGTCGTAGGCCAGTTTCATTCATCTCACCCAACCTTCTGCCCTGGCATATGCTGCCACCTCTCACCCCCTCCCACCTGTTTACATATCAAACTCACTCGACACGATTGCGCTCCGTGGACCTATACAGCAATACATATAGAAAACACTTCTATCAAGTTATCTCTCAGCCCTCTTCGTTCATCTACTGCCTGACAGTAATTAATAGGCATTACCAGACCTATCACATCAGTTGCGGAATCAGAGAAATCAAGTGCATTACTTACAAAAGTAGCCTGAATCACTTATACGGGCTGCATTACTTACAAGGAAATGCTACACCCGGACAAAGTAGGCCAACACTCTAATAAGGCAAGACAGACTTACAAAGTTAAGATGGATCACATTATTCCAAATACATAAGTCCGTACACAAAGAACGTAAGATCTAATTACTTAAACGAAAATGCTTCACACTTACAAGAGAATGCTACATCACTGTCAGGCGAGACTCCCACACATGTGGAAAGACGAAATCTTACAAGGTAAGAAAGCATATCATGCAAACGATGGCTGCGCACTTAAAAAAAAAATTGCATCACTTACTAAGAAAGGCTATATTACATGCAGGAGTAATGCTTACACGTAAGACCGCCTCTTCAAAATGGCTTACACGTGAAGACCGCCTCTTCAAAATGGCTTACACGTAAGACCGCCTCTTCAAAATGGCTTACACGTGAAGACCGCCTCTTCAAAATGGCTTACACGTGAAGACCGCCTCTTCAAAATGGCTTACACGTGAAGACCGCCTCTTCAAAATGGCTTACACGTGAAGACCGCCTCTTCAAAATGGCTTACACGTGAAGACCGCCTCTTCAAAATGGCTTACACGTGAAGACCGCCTCTTCAAAATGGCTTACACGTGAAGACCGCCTCTTCAAAATGGCTTACACGTGAAGACCGCCTCTTCAAAATGGCTTACACGTGAAGACCGCCTCTTCAAAATGGCTTACACGTGAAGACCGCCTCTTCAAAATGACTTACATGTGAAGACAGCCTTTTTAATACTTTAATAACAAAAGTTTATTTCCTTACACGGAAAGGCTTCACGCTTCGCTAAGATTATTGCTTCACTATCAAGAAAGATCACTTGCAAGGGAAGACAGGATTACAGTACTTACAAGGCAAAGCAACATCACTCTTATAGATAAAATGCATGTGAAGGTTCCATTACTCTCATGGAAAAGCAGCACCATTATTAAAAAGTAAGTCTGTACATTTACAATGGAAGGATGAATAACATGAAAAGGCCTCATCACTCACTTATAAGGTAAAGCTGCCTCACTTTCATAGGAAAGCTAGGTCACTTATAGGGAAAGTCTGTATCATTGGGAAGGGAAGGCGGTACACATGCAATGGAGAGCATTAATTACAAGGGAAAAATACACATTACAAGAGAAGATTGCACTGCACAAGTGTAGTGCAAGACACTGCAGCCTACTAAGAAAGACTGCATTATTTACAAAAGAAGTCTGCTGGACAATTACAAGCTGAACACTTACAAGGAAGGCTGCAGTACCTGACAAGGCTGCAGTACCTGACAAGGCTGCAGTACCTGACAAGGCTGCAGTACCTGACAAGGCTGCAGTACCTGACAAGGCTGCAGTACCTGACAAGGCTGCAGTACCTGACAAGGCTGCAGTACCTGACAAGGCTGCAGTACCTGACAAGGCTGCAGTACCTGACAAGGCTGCAGTACCTGACAAGGCTGCAGTACCTGACAAGGCTGCAGTACCTGACAAGGCTGCAGTACCTGACAAGGCTGCAGTACCTGACAAGGCTGCAGTACCTGACAAGGCTGCAGTACCTGACAAGGCTGCAGTACCTGACAAGGCTGCAGTACCTGACAAGGCTGCAGTACCTGACAAGGCTGCAGTACCTGACAAGGTTGCAGTACCTGACAAGGAAGGCTGCATCACATACAGTGTACACTACTTACAAGAGAAAGCTGCATCACTTGCACAGAAATCTGAAAACTTACAAGGGATGAATACATCACTTACAAGGGAACTCTGCACACTTATAAGGGCTCCATCACTTAATTGGGAATGCTGAATTAACTTGAGGGAAGGCCACACTTTAACAAAAGTAGGCACTATCACTTACAGTGGATAGGTGAGCACATCTAAGGAAAAACTGCATTACTTACAATGGATGACCTGAAGCTTACACGAGAAAACTGTATTCTTAAACAAAAAGGTTATACAAATTTTAGGGACGGCTGCATAACTTATATACGAAGTCTTTTTCATTTACAAGTAAACGGGTTTTTTCACTTTCAAGGGATGGCTGTTTTACACCAACAAGATCAGACGTCAGAGGGACATTTATCTTTGGTACTGAAAACAGTGATTTTTGTCAACAGCTTTTGCCAGCAATTTTAACTTTTGTAATTAATCACTGTGAAAAATGTGATTCTGAAGCAGTCTTAAGAAAATGTTTGCTATGGCGAGATTCTTAATTAAACCTGGCATTTAAGTATATAAAAATTTCTGACTAATCTGAAATATAATACATTTTTTAAACGATTTTGTATATTGTATTTTGATGATGAATATTATATTTTGAGGTATCGCGTTGGAATCATCCTCAGCTGAGAGAAGCCCAAATCCGTTCTTTGACTTCGCACACTGTGCCATAGTTCTTACAATCTGTTCCACACTTACGGAAAAAAATGTTTTACCGGCTAATTGGCAGCTGAGAACGAAACTAACGAAGACTTCATTGTGATCTGGAAAGCCAAATTTATGCCAAGTCCGCCCAGGACAGTCTGGTTGATCCACTGGTAAGTAACAACAGCCCCGGCAACAACTTTCACCTTCACTTGATGTTGGTTCATTTTTTTCACATTTATCACATACAAACATTACATTTATGTTTATCTTGACATTTCACATTCAAAGCTGGTGATTCCAGTTCCCTCCTGAAATGTAACACAAGTGTTGCTACTGCATGACAAAAGAAACACAAGTGTTGTAAATGGTGTTAGAGGTTATGATTAATTTATATCAATGAATGTCGAAGGCATTTTGTTACTGATGGTATTACGTATGGAAAACTAAAGTTTGTGTATCTTTCTATCCTGATTTATTTTTTGACTTATTCATACAGAACCCTTTTGTGTTTATGATAAAATTAAATTATAATTTGACTTTCATATACAAATTAAGTTTTTACATGAAAATTAAATAAATTTAAGGTAAATCCAAATCTTAGTGTCAAAAGAAACTAAGCTGGTTCTCATTTTACAGACCATTATATGGAACTGAGGTGGATATTTATATAGTCTATAATTATGTTATCATTGGATTCCACATAAAATTCTTTCAGGAGAAATAAAGCAAGAATTTGAGAGGCGTCCAACAACTGTGAAAGCCTGTGAATCACTGAAAGGAAATAGTTTTGTATTTCACAGTGTTAATTCATCACTGCTGACACTTACTTCCCCTGATTTCAATACTCAGCTAACTACCATTAAGGAAGTATAAGGAAGATTATACTTTATATCACATACTGCTTTGCAATGGTTAATGAAAGTGTTATTACTACACCTCAGAGAGAGCGATACGCGGACTTGCATGTGTTGAATAGCGCCGGGGAAATGGGAGGCATTCAGATTCGAACAATGGAATGGAATGGCAGGCTAATCTCAGTGGATCAAGAGCCACTCACCACCCTTGAAGGGTGGTGTTATGAAGCACTGCCAGGGATAGCAAGATATAACAACACGTGCTTCTTCGACGAGCACAAACTCATCAAAACATTTTCTTTTAAATTGCAATAA
>WNWK01022738.1:0-32050 GCA_009830355.1 Cherax destructor
CAACGCTCACTCACCTAACACTCACTACCACTTTCCCCAATTTTTGGTACATTATCCATCAAAAGTCAATAAGTCATCCTGACTGACTTTTGGGTTATCCGGGTTTTCTACAATTGCTATGTATGATAATCTTTTAACTGTATTTGTGTATCCTGAATAAACTTACTTACTATGTATGCTATGTTTACATAGGCTTGCCCCCAAGGGGGGAGAATAATTTGGGTTCGATCCCCAGCAACTTGATATTTAACATGTGATGCTATGAAGAAATTTTTAATAATATAAAGCATTTTTATTTTATTTTGGAATCAACGACATTGAACAAATTTTAGAACATGTTTTCCTGCAATATATTTCCTGGTGTTGATAGTGTGATGGAAATCAACAGACACTTCAACATGGTTAATTCTTGGCATTTGGGAGACTATTGTCATTAGTGGTGAAAATGTGGGCAGTGCTCACAGTGTTTTAATATATGTGCACAATAAATACCTTTTTAAAAAAGAAAACGTTTAAAATTCCATTCCAATGGCTTCACATTATCCCTTCAAGTTTAGTTCTTCCCAATGAATCCTTTTTTGGGGCAAAAATTTTTTAGTGAGGATGATTTTTTCCCCCGGGGAGGGGGGTGGAACGGGGGACGCCGGTTTAAAAAATTAAGGCGTGTTTCAGCGGTTATCTGAATAGCTTAGGTAGACGATGGGAGGGCCCGGCATATCTACAACCAGTGCCTTTTTTAAAGGATACACAGTTTTGCGACCCATAAAACGTTTTTTTTAAAGGGTTCCGAGTGTTGTGCCCCTTCACCATATCCAAAATTGAATTATCAGAATAAATTAACAAATAAATATCTACAAAAAATATATATTACCATCTATATAAATTAAAACACATCCAATTACCTATAATAACTAAAAAAAACGCTCAAATGGTTTCAACAAGGCTACCGGGGCCCCAAAAAATATAAATAGCCAATTTAAACAATAATGCCATTTTAGCATATTTAAAATCATTATAAAATATAATAATTATAGATTATCTACAACCATTATCTACCTGGATTGATTGATTATAATGTAGAAAAGTAGATTTAAAGGAAAAGGATGTAAGAAAGAGGGTTTTTATTATATAAGGTAACACTTGTTGTTGAAATAGGGATTGTGTGGGGATTATAGTGGGTGTAGGTGGGTGGTGGTAGATGTAGGTGGGTGGGGGAAAAGTAAGTGGGTGGTGGTTGATGGGGTCGGTGGTGGTAGATGTAGGGGGGTGTGGTTGTTTGGGGGGCATATACACCATGGTAGGGTGGGATGGTTTTTATGGTTGTCTACTAGAGGTAGGTTCAATGTGCTGTGATTCCCTCCCTATTTCCTGGAGAGAATTCCGGGGTCGACGCCCCGCGGCCCGGTCTGTGACCCGCCTCAGTTGGACCAGAGCCTGATCAACCAGGCTGTTACTGCTGGCCGCACGCAGTCCAACTACGAACCACAGCCTGGCTGGTCAGGTACCGACTTTAGGTGCCTGTCCAGTGCCTGTTGAAGACAGCCAGGGTTTGTTGGTAACCCCTTATGTATGCTGGGGGGGCAGTTGAACAATCTTGGGCCCCCCGACACTTATTGTGTTGTCCCTCAACGTGCTAGTGGCACCCCTGCTTTTCATTGGGGGATGTTCATCGCCTGCCAGTCTTTTGCTTTCGTAGGAGTGATTTTTGTCTGCAAGTTTGGTCTAACCCTCGAGAATTTTCCACGTGTATATAATAATGTATCTCTCCGCCTGCGTTCTAGGAGTACAGGTTTAGGAACTTCAGCGTTCCCAGTAATTGAGGGGTTTATCGCAGTTATGCGTGCCGGGGGTTCTCTGCACATTTTCCCAAAGGGCAGCAATTTCACCCGCCTTGAAAGGTGCAGTTAGTGTGACAATATTCGCCCAGATAATAATAATAATAATAATAATAATAATACTTTATTGAGACGTTACAATATACATGGTGACAAGAAATAAAGTTATTAATGAGATGTACATCCAAAAGCCCTAATATGCTGTGCATTGGGGCATAGATAGAAAAGGGTTTGAAAGTTCAACATGGGCTTTGCATCCCTGGTTTTGAAGGTTCTCATTATCCATCCTGTCATTTTCTAGCAGATGCGATTGCTACGGTGTTATGGTCCTTGAAGGTGAGATCCTCTGACATGATCACCCCGGTCTTTGACATTGTTTTCGTTCTATTGTGTGGTTGGAATTAGTTTTGTACTCCGATGAGATTTTAATTTCCTCACGTTTTCCGTATCTGAGTATTTAAATTTCTCATCATTGAACTTCATATTATTTTCTGCAGCCCATTTAAAGATTTGGTTTATGTCTGCTTGGAGACTTGCAGTGTCTTCAACGGTGGACACTGTCATACAGATTCGGGTGTCATTTGCAAGGAAGACACGGCACTGTGGCTTATATCCCTTCTATGTCTGATATGAGGATGAGGAACAGGATGGAGGCGAGTACTGTGCCTTGCGGAACAGAGCTTTTACAAATTTGCTGCCTCAGACTTTACTCTGTTGACTACTACTCTTTGTGTTCTACTTGTTAGGGAAAATTTTAGATCCATCTACCAACTTTTTCCGTTATTCCTTTATCACGCATTTTGTTTGCTATTACACCATGGTCACACTTGTCAAAGGCTTTTGCAAAGTCTGTGTATATAACATCTGCATTCTGTTTGTCTTCTAGAGCATCCAGGACCTTGTCGTAGTGGTCCAGTAGTTGGGACAGACAGAAGCGACCTGCTCTAAAAACCCCTGCTGCCCTGGGTTGTGTAATTGATGGGGATTTAGATGGTGGCGATCTTGCTTCTTAGAACCCTTTCAAAGATTTTTATGATATGGGACGTTAGCGCTATTGGTCTGTAGTTCTTTGCCATTTTCTTTACTGCCGCCTTTGTGGAGTGGGGCTATGTCTGTTGTTTTTAGTAACTGCTGGACGACCCCAGTGTCCATGCTCCCTTTCCCTAGGATGTTAAAAGCACGTGATAGGGGGTTCTTGCAGTTCTTGATGAACACGGAGTTCCATAAGTCTGGGCCTGGAGCGGAGTGCATGGGCATGTCATTTTTGCCTTTTCAAAGTCATGTGGCGTCAGTGTAATGTCGATAGGCTTGCGTCTAAGGTTCTGTGGCACTCTCATAAAAAAGTCATTTAGGTCTTCAACTTTTAGTCTGGTTAGCGGCTCACTAAAAACTGAGTCATACTGGGACTTTAGTAACCCACTCATTTCCTTGCTGTCATCTGTAAGACCCATCTCGTTTTAGTAGGGGCCCAATACTGGATGTTGTTCTAGACTTTGTTTTGGCATAAGAAAAGAAATACTTTGGGTTTCTTTCAATTTCATTTATGGCTTTTAGTTCTTCCCGCGTTTCTTGATTCCTGTAAGATTCCTTTAGTTTTAATTCAATGTTTGCTATTTCTTTGACTATGACTATACTACAACCACACTACCACTACACTACCAACACACTACCACTACACTACCACTACACTACCACTACACTACCAACACACTATCACTACACTACCAACACACTACCACTACACTACCAACACACTACCACTACACAACGACTATACTACCACCACACTACCACTACACTACCAACACACTACCACTACACTACTACTACACTCCACTACACTACCACCACACTACCACTACACTCCAACACACTCCACTACACTCCACTCACTACCAACACACTGCCACTACACTCCCTACACTCCAACACACTACCCTCACTGCCACACCTACCACTCACTCCAACACTACCACTCACACGACTATACTACCACCACACTCCCTCACTGCCAACACACTCCACTCACTGCCACTCACTCCACCACACTACTACTACACTACCAACACACTACCACTACACTACCAACACCTCCACTACACTACCAACACTCCACTCACAACGACTATACTCCACCACACTCCACTCACTATTGCTTACTACCCCCACTGCCACTCACTGCCACCACTCCACTCACTATGACTATCTCCACCCACTCCCTCACTGCCACCACACTCCACTCACTTGACATCTCCACCACACTCCCCACACTCCACACTCCACTCACTATCCCCTGCACTCCACTCACTTCACTCACTCCCTATACTACCTCCACACTCTCTAACTCCATTCACTGTCCCACTACCACTAAATTGCCCCAGCACTGCCACTACACTACCCCACTGCCACTCACTAACACCTGCATGCCACTACACTACCACCACATGCCACTACACTACCACCACTACCACTACAATATCACCTACATTGCCACTGCATTCCACTACACTACCACTAAACTACCACCTACACTACCACCATTGAGAGACAACACAATAAGTGTCAGGGGCCCAAGACTGTTCAACTGTCTCCCAGCATACATGAGGGGGATTGCCAATAGACCCCTGGCTGTCTTCAAGAAGGTGCTGGTCAGGCACCTAAATTCAGTACCTGACCAACTGGGCTGTGGTTCATACGTCAGTTTGCTTGCGGCCAGCAGTAACAGCCTGGTTGACCAGGCCCTGATCCACCATCAGGTCTGGTCTCAGACCGAGCCGCGGGGGCGTTGACCCCGAAATCCTCTCCAGGTAAACCACGAGGTGAACGTTTTTATCAGGTCGTTATCTTAAAGAAATACCATTTGTGGTAGAACATGAAGTTGTTGTCACTGGGTCAGGTCAGGTTGTGTCAGGTTGTTGTGGAATCAACCTGTCTCTCACTTCTATCAAATAACATCAGTACCGGAGGATACAAAACTACCGATAACTAAAGCAGATTAAAAACTATAATTCACATTCATTGAACTCTGTCCAGTTTAATAGGTAACCCTGAAGGGAGGCTTTAAAAAATTGCCTGAATTATTTTTAGGTATCTCGTAAGAGGATCTTTAAGAATTTGCCTGATTTTTCTTTATTTTTCCTTCTTCGTCCAATTGTTGTAAATTATTTCTCTTATAACTCAAGAACACCTCATCCAATCGGCTTCAAACTTTTAATGTTTTTGTACGATAACGAGAATGAGATTCAAAAAACAATTGTCATGTTAACATTGTCCTATGACCAAAGTTATTGAAATCATTAACATCATCCTGGAATGAATGAAATATCTTTCAAAACACTGAGTGGCTAAGCTTCAAACCTTCACAAAAGCTGCCACATAATTCGATGACGTGAAATGTAAGTTTGTTGCTGCAGATTTGACCGTTTATGTAAAAGGTTGTGTGAAATTTTATTCTCCTAAAACAGCACCCCACACACACACACACACACACATAAAACACACATCGGGGCCAGGAGCTATGACTCGACCCCCGCAACCACAACTAGGTGAGTAACACACACACACACACACACATACACACACACACACACACACACACACACACACACACACACACACACACTACAGCCCCGGTAGCCTAGTGGGTAAAGCTCTCCTTCACGCACGAAGGGGCCGGGTTCAATTCCCAGTGGGGCAGAAACATTTCAAGTGTTTCCTTACACACACACACATACATACAACAGGCCTAGTGTCTAATTGACATGTGCCTAGGACAAAATGGTAACTAACTAACTGGGGTTATTAACCATCCAGGGTTTATCTTAAGTACTTAAGTATTGATAAGTAAGATACTTCTCTAACTGTCAGGTATCTTTATTACGAACATTTCTCCTACACAAGATCATTGATGTTGCTCCTCTGTATTACACTGAAGAAGTCTACCAGCACTGTCTTCTTGCACATCTACTGTCATGTCAAGTCTACCAGCACTGTCTTCTTGCACATCTACTGTCATGTCAAGTTTACCAGCACTGTCTTCTTGCACATCTACTGTCATGTCAAGTCTACCAGCACTGTCTTCTTGCACATCTACTGTCATGTCAAGTCTACCAGCACTGTCTTCTTGCACATCTACTGTCATGTCAAGTCTACCAGCACTGTCTTCTTGCACATCTACTGTCATGTCAAGTCTACCAGCACTGTCTTCTTGCACATCTACTGTCATGTCAAGTCTACCAGCACAGTCTTCTTGCACATCTACTGTCATGTCAAGTCTACCAGCACTGTCTTCTTGCACATCTACTGTCATGTCAAGTCTACCAGCACTGTCTTCTTGCACATCTACTGTCATGTCAAGTCTACCAGCACTGTCTTCTTGCACATCTACTGTCATGTCAAGTCTACCAGCACTGTCTTCTTGCACATCTACTGTCATGTCAAGTAGATATGTGTCGGAATAAAGATACGTTGTAGTTACATATGTGTCTTACTTATCTACTTGTCAGTATTATATACCATTATAATATTGCTACTTAAGTATTATCCAGGTGTTTCATTGTAGTATTATCCAGGTGTTTCATTGTAGTATTATCCAGGTGTTTCATTGTAGTATTATCCAGGTGTTTCATTGTAGTATTATCCAGGTGTTTCATTGTAGTATTATCCAGGTGTTTCATTGTAGTATTTCCAGGTGTTTCATTGTATACTACGACAATGTTTATCTTCCGTCCAGCTGATCAAGAGTTTCTTCAACGTTCTTTCTCTTACTACATTTATTGTTGTCCTGCTTTTCATTTGAGGTATTTTACTCCCTCTAACCTGTCTCCTGCTCTTGTACTAGTTCCAGCAGTGTGTGGCTCTAACCTGTCTCCTGCTCTTGTACTAGTTCCAGCAGTGTGTGGCTCTAACCTGTCTCCTGCTCTTGTACTAGTTCCAGCAGTGTGGCTCTAACCTGTCTCCTGCTCTTGTACTAGTTCCTGCAGTGTGTGGCTCTAACCTGTCTCCTGCTCTTGTACTAGTTCCTGCAGTGTGTGGCTCTAACCTGTCTCCTGCTCTTGTACTAGTTCCTGCAGTGTGTGGCTCTAACCTGTCTCCTGCTCTTGTACTAGTTCCAGCAGTGTGTGGCTCTAACCTGTCTCCTGCTCTTGTACTAGTTCCTGCAGTGTGTGGCTCTAACCTGTCTCCTGCTCTTGTACTAGTTCCTGCAGTGTGTGGCTCTAACCTGTCTCCTGCTCCTGTACTAGTTCCAGCAGTGTGTGGCTCTAACCTGTCTCCTGCTCTTGTACTAGTTCCTGCAGTGTGTGGCTCTAACCTATCTCCTGCTCTTGTACTAGTTCCTGCAGTGTGTGGCTCTAACCTGTCTCCTGCTCTTGTACTAGTTCCTGCAGTGTGTGGCTCTAACCTGTCTCCTGCTCTTGTACTAGTTCCTGCAGTGTGTGGCTCTAACCTGTCTCCTGCTCTTGTACTAGTTCCTGCAGTGTGTGGCTCTAACCTGTCTCCTGCTCCTGTACTAGTTCCAGCAGTGTGTGGCTCTAACCTGTCTCCTGCTCTTGTACTAGTTCCAGCAGTGTGTGGCTCTAACCTGTCTCCTGCTCTTGTACTAGTTCCAGCAGTGTGTGGCTCTAACCTGTCTCCTGCTCTTGTACTAGTGCCTGCAGTGTGTGGCTCTAACCTGTCTCCTGCTCTTGTACTAGTTCCAGCAGTGTGTGGCTCTAACCTGTCTCCTGCTCTTGTACTAGTTCCAGCAGTGTGTGGCTCTAACCTGTCTCCTGCTCTTGTACTAGTTCCAGCAGTGTGTGGCTCTAACCTGTCTCCTGCTCTTGTACTAGTTCCAGCAGTGTGTGGCTCTAACCTGTCTCCTGCTCTTGTACTAGTTCCTGCAGTGTGTGGCTCTAACCTGTCTCCTGCTCTTGTACTAGTTCCTGCAGTGTGTGGCTCTAACCTGTCTCCTGCTCTTGTACTAGTTCCTGCAGTGTGTGGCTCTAACCTGTCTCCTGCTCCTGTACTAGTTCCAGCAGTGTGTGGCTCTAACCTGTCTCCTGCTCTTGTACTAGTTCCTGCAGTGTGTGGCTCTAACCTATCTCCTGCTCTTGTACTAGTTCCTGCAGTGTGTGGCTCTAACCTGTCTCCTGCTCTTGTACTAGTTCCTGCAGTGTGTGGCTCTAACCTGTCTCCTGCTCTTGTACTAGTTCCTGCAGTGTGTGGCTCTAACCTGTCTCCTGCTCTTGTACTAGTTCCTGCAGTGTGTGGCTCTAACCTGTCTCCTGCTCCTGTACTAGTTCCAGCAGTGTGTGGCTCTAACCTGTCTCCTGCTCTTGTACTAGTTCCAGCAGTGTGTGGCTCTAACCTGTCTCCTGCTCTTGTACTAGTTCCAGCAGTGTGTGGCTCTAACCTGTCTCCTGCTCTTGTACTAGGGCCTGCAGTGTGTGGCTCTAACCTGTCTCCTGCTCTTGTACTAGTTCCAGCAGTGTGTGGCTCTAACCTGTCTCCTGCTCTTGTACTAGTTCCAGCAGTGTGTGGCTCTAACCTGTCTCCTGCTCTTGTACTAGTTCCAGCAGTGTGTGGCTCTAACCTGTCTCCTGCTCCTGTACTAGTTCCAGCAGTGTGTGGATCTAACCTGTCTGCTGCTCTTGTACTAGTGCCTGCAGTGTGTGGCTCTAACCTGTCTCCTGCTCTTGTACTAGTTCCAGCAGTGTGTGGCTCTAACCTGTCTCCTGCTTTTGTACTAGTGCCTGCAGTGTGTGGCTCTAACCTGTCTCCTGCTCTTGTACTAGTGCCAGCAGTGTGTGGCTCTAACCTGTCTCCTGCTCTTGTACTAGTGCCAGCAGTGTGTGGCTCTAACCTGTCTCCTGCTCTTGTACTAGTTCCAGCAGTGTGTGGCTCTAACCTGTCTCCTGCTCTTGTACTAGTGCCTGCAGTGTGTGGCTCTAACCTGTCTCCTGCTTTTGTACTAGTGCCTGCAGTGTGTGGCTCTAACCTTTCTCCTGCTCTTGTACTAGTGCCAGCAGTGTGTGGCTCTAACCTGTCTCCTGCTCTTGTACTAGAGCCAGCAGTGTGTGGCTCTAACCTGTCTCCTGCTCTTGTACTAGTGCCAGCAGTGTGTGGCTCTAACCTGTCTCCTGCTCTTGTACTAGTGCCAGCAGTGTGTGGCTCTAACCTGTCTGCTGCTCTTGTACTAGTGCCTGCAGTGTGTGGCTCTAACCTGTCTGCTGCTCTTGTACTAGTGCCTGCAGTGTGTGGCTCTAACCTGTCTCCTGCTCTTGTACTAGTGCCTGCAGTGTGTGGTATTCTGTCTTCCCTACCACTGTTGTCCAGCTGTAAATCATTATACATTCTTCTCCTCTTCACTCCATCTAGTATAATTTTAATATTTTATGAGTTCCCAATAGTGTAAGTCCAGTAGTGTACGTGCAATGGTGTAAGTCCAATAGTGTAAGTCCAATAGTGTTGTGGAACACATTGAACTGATAATGACATTGAAATTTCTCTGTACCTGAGCAATAATAATAATAATAATAATAATAATAATAATAATAATAATAATAATAATTACATTGCCAACACATTCATTGATTTATAGAGTAAAACTTAAAACTGAAGATTACGACTGTGTGGTGCAGTGGTCAGCAAAGCTGTGTGGTGCAGTGGTCAGCACGACTGTGTGGTGCAGTGGTCAGCAAGGCTGTGTGGTGCAGTGGTCAGCACGACTCTGTGGTGCAGTGGTCAGCACGACTGTGTGGTGCAGTGGTCAGCACAGCTGTGTGGTGCAGTGGTCAGCACGACTCTGTGGTGCAGTGGTCAGCACGACTGTGTGGTGCAGTGGTCAGCAAGGCTGTGTGGTGCAGTGGTCAGCACGACTGTGTGGTGCAGTGGTCAGCACGACTGTGTGGTGCAGTGGTCAGCACAGCTGTGTGGTGCAGTGGTCAGCACGACTGTGTTGTGCAGTGGTCAGCACGACTGTGTGGTGCAGTGGTCAGCACGGCTGTGTGGTGCAGTGGTCAGCACGACTCTGTGGTGCAGTGGTCAGCACGACTGTGTGGTGCAGTGGTCAGCACGGCTGTGTGGTGCAGTGGTCAGCACGGCTGTGTGGTGCAGTGGTCAGCACGACTGTGTGGTGCAGTGGTCAGCACGACTGTGTGGTGCAGTTGTCAGCACGACTGTGTGGTGCAGTGGTCAGCACGACTGTGTGGTGCAGTGGTCAGCACGACTGTGTGGTGCAGTTGTCAGCAAGGCTGTGTGGAGCAGTGGTCAGCACGGCTGTGTGGTGCAGTGGTCAGCACGGCTGTGTGGTGCAGTGGTCAGCACGGCTGTGTGGTGCAGTGGTCAGCACGACTGTGTGGTGCAGTGGTCAGCACGGCTGTGTGGTGCAGTGGTCAGCACGAGCTGTGTGGTGCAGTGGTCAGCACGACTGTGTGGTGCAGTGGTCAGCAAGAGCTGTGTGGTGCAGTGGTCAGCACGACTGTGTGGTGCAGTGGTCAGCACGACTGTGTGGTGCAGTGGTCAGCACGACTGTGTGGTGCAGTGGTCAGCACGACTGTGTGGTGCAGTTGTCAGCACGGCTGTGTGGTGCAGTGGTCAGCAAGGCTGTGTGGTGCAGTGGTCAGCACGACTGTGTGGTGCAGTGGTCAGCACGACTGTGTGGTGCAGTGGTCAGCACGACTGTGTGGTGCAGTGGTCAGCAAGGCTGTGTGGTGCAGTGGTCAGCACGACTGTGTGGTGCAGTGGTCAGCACGACTGTGTGGTGCAGTGGTCAGCACGACTGTGTGGTGCAGTGGTCAGCACGACTGTGTGGTGCAGTGGTCAGACGACTGTGTGGTGCAGTGGTCAGCACGACTGTGTGGTGCAGTGGTCAGCACGACTTTTGGTGCAGTGGTCAGCACGACTGTGTGGTGCAGTGGTCAGCACGACTGTGTGGTGCAGTGGTCAGCACGACTGTGTGGTGCAGTGGTCAGCACGACTGTGTGGTGCAGTGGTCAGCACGACTGTGTGGTGCAGTGGTCAGCACGACTGTGTGGTGCAGTGGTCAGCACGACTGTGTGGTGCAGTGGTCAGCACGACTGTGTGGTGCAGTGGTCAGCACGACTGTGTGGTGCAGTGGTCAGCACGACTGTGTGGTGCAGTGGTCAGCACGACTGTGTGGTGCAGTGGTCAGCACGACTGTGTGGTGCAGTGGTCAGCACGACTGTGTGGTGCAGTGGTCAGCACGACTTGTGGTGCAGTGGTCAGCCGACTGTGTGGTGCAGTGGTCAGCACGGCTGTGTGGTCAGTGGTCAGCTGACTGTGTGGTGCAGTGGTCAGCACGACTGTGTCGTAGTTGTCAGCAGACTGTATGTTTCATGGTCAACAACGACTGTGTGGTGCAGTGGTCAATTTTGAACTGTGTGGTGCAGTGGTCACACGACTGTGTGGTGCAGTGGTCAGCACGACTGTTTGATTGGTCAACAAAGACTGTGGTCATGTCAGCGACTTGTGGTGCAGTGTTCAGCACGACTGTTGGTGCAGTGGTCAGCACGATTGTGTGTTGTGCAGCTGATCAGCATCGAAGTGTTGTTTTGTGCAGTTTGTCAGCACGGCTTGTGTGTGCTGTGGTCAGCACAGACTGTGGTGCAGTGGGCAGCACGACTGTGTGGTGCAGTTGTCAGCACGACTGTGTGGTGCAGTTGTCAGCAGGACTGTGTAGTGCAGTGGTCAGCAGGACTGTGTGTGAGTGGTCACACGCATGGTACGTGGTGCAGTGGTCAGCACGACTGTGTGTGCAGTGGTCAGCACGACTGTGTGGTGCAGTGGTCAGCACGACTGTGTGGTGCAGTGGTCAGCACGACTGTGTGGTGCAGTGGTCAGCACGACTGTGTGGTGCAGTGGTCAGCAGACTGTGTGGTGCAGTGGTCAGCACGACTGTGGTGCAGTGGTCAGCAACTGTGTGGTGCAGTGGTCAGCACGACTGTGTGGTGCAGTGGTCAGCACGACTGTGTGGTGCAGTTGTCAGCACGGCTGTGTGGTGCAGTGGTCAGCAAGACTGTGTGGTGCAGTGGTCAGCACGACTGTGTGGTGCAGTGGTCAGCACGACTGTGTGGTGCAGTGGTCAGCACGACTGTGTGGTGCAGTGGTCAGCAAGGCTGTGTGGTGCAGTGGTCAGCACGACTGTGTGGTGCAGTGGTCAGCAAGGCTGTGTGGTGCAGTGGTCAGCACGACTTTTGGTGCAGTGGTCAGCACGACTGTGTGGTGCAGTGGTCAGCACGGGGAAAACCCTGTGGTGCAGTGGTCAGCAAGGCTGTGTGGTGCAGTGGTCAGCACGACTGTGTGGTGCAGTGGTCACAAGACTGTGTGGTGCAGTGGTCAGCACGACTGTGTGGTGCAGTGGTCAGCACGATGTGTGGTGCAGTGGTCAGCACGACTGTGTGGTGCAGTGGTCAGCACGACTGTGTGGTGCAGTGGTCAGCACGACTGTGTGGTGCAGTGGTCAGCACGACTGTGTGGTGCAGTGGTCAGCACGACTGTGTGGTGCAGTGGTCAGCACGACTGTGTGGTGCAGTGGTCAGCACGGCTGCCTCTAAATCACCAGACTCGGGTTCGACTCCTGGAAGAGTCTTCTTCATTTCATTCGACTAAGCTACATTATATTTTTCTTCTAGTGACTTAATTTTACAATTTGGTGTTAAACATTTAACAATATCCACATAGATGATCTAACTTTTCTGGAATTTTAATTATTTTCTTGGAATGTGTTAATTACCCTGGTAAGGGTCACAGACCACCTGGGAAATCGCAGACATTTAATTCTTCACCAACATGAAGGTAGTTTTATTTAAAGGAAAATTTATACAACAATAAAGTATCTTGTAATATACGTCTGTACTTTATTGGTGTTTTATGTTTGTTTACTGTTAGAACTCAGTCTGAGGAAGAGGATAACTTCTATATTCTAATTGTTGAATAAAATTAGTATTTACCCAACTTTGCTAACTCAAGTCTGTGTTAAAGTTGTATGTTGTTTGTCTGTGATTGTTTGTAACAACACTGTGTTGTGTAGACTGTCTTTGTTAGAGGTTACCTACATACACATGACTGTGTGAACTATGTGTAGTGTGCTAGTGAGTTGTACACCATGGTACTTGTAGCATGGTCTGGAGTTGTACACCATGGTACTTGTGCTGAGTGCAGTTGTACACCATGGTACTTGTGCTAGTGAGTTGTACACCATGGTACTTGTGCTTGGTGGAGTAGTGTACACCATGGTACTTGTGCTAGTGGTTGTACACCATGGTACTTGTGCTAGTGAGTTTGTACACCATGGTACTTGTGCTAGTGAGTTGTACACCATGGTACTTGTGCTAGTGAGTTGTACACCATGGTACTTGTGCTAGTGTTTGTCATGGTACTTGGCTAGTGTTGTACACCATGGTACTTGTGCTAGTGTGTTGTACACCATGGTACTTGTGCTAGTGAGTTGTACACCATGGTACTTGTGCTAGTGGTTGTACACATGGTACTTGTGCTAGTGTGTTGTACACCATGGTACTTCTTGTTTTACCTGGTGAGTTGTACATCATGGTACTTGTGCTAGTGTGTTGTACACCATGGTACTTGTACTATGTGTGGAGTTGTACATCATGGTACTTGTGCTAGTGGTTGTACATCATGAGTACTTGTGCTCAGTGTGTTGTACACCATGGTACTTGTGCTAGTGAGTTGTACACCATGGTACTTGTACTGGTGGAGTTGTACACATGGTACTTGTGCTAGTGTGTTTGTACATGCACCTGGTACTTGTGCTAGTGTGTTGTACATCATGGTACTTGTGCTAGTGTGTTGTACATCATGGTACTTGTGCTAGTGGAGTTGCTACACCATGGTACTTGTGCTAGTGAGTTGTACACCATGGTACTTGTGCTAGTGAGTTGTACACCATGGTACTTGTGCTAGGTGGAGTCTGTATACCATGGTACTTGTACTGGTGAGTTGTACACCATGGTACTTGTGCTAGTGAGTTGTACACCATGGTACTTGTGCTAGTGAGTTGTACTTAGACACTGTAAAAGAGTTATTCACTTATAAACAGTACAGTGACACAGACAAACATTACAGTAACACAGAATAACAGAACAGTAACATAGAACACCAGTATAGTAACACAGAGGACAAGTAGAACAGTAGAGTAAAACACAGTAACAAAGAAGACTAATACAGTAACACAGAAGACCAGTACAGTAACATAGAAGAACAGTACACTAAAGAACACAGAAGAACAGTACAGTACAATTACACAGAAGAACAGTACAGTTCCATAACACAGAAGAACAGTACAGTAACACAGAAGAACAATACAGTGCAGTAACACAGAAGAACTGTGTAATTCAGAAACACAGAATTCTAGACCAGTACAGTAACACAAGACTAGTACTGTAACACAGAAAACCTGTACATTACAGTAACACGGAAGAATACAGTAACACTTAAGAATAATTCAGTAACATACAAGTACGGTTAATTATAAGAATAATGCAGTAACATACACGAAAACTACAGGAACACCTAAGAATAATGCAGCAACGTACAGGTAATAAATAGTAACTCATAAGAAAAATACAGTAACATTCAATAAAATACAATAACTCGAAAAAATAATTCAGTAACATACTAGAAAAATAAGGTAATTCATAAGGATAATATATTAGCATAAAATAAAAATACAGAAACTCATAAGGATAATTCATTAACATACAATAAAAATACAGTAACTCATAAGAATAATGCAGTTCCTCATAAGAAAGTACAATAACATACAGCAACACAGTGCAGTAATACACTAATAATACACAAGAACATACAAAAATAATACAGTAAAATAGGGTAACAGTACAGCAACATAGTAATACATAAAGCAACAGTATTCAAGTATTAACAAGAGTTCTGTCAGTCACGTTGTAACATCAACAGCAGAAATTCGTTTTGCCAGAGGTCAGGTCTCTGAGTTTGTAGTTATTATTTTATTCCCAGAGAGTTTTTGTGTTTGTGTATATATATATATATATATATATATATATATATATATATATATATATATATATATATATATATATATATATATATATATATATATATATATAGTATATATATATATTTGTGTGTGTGTGTGTGTGTGTGTGTGTGTGTGTGTGTGTGTGTGTGTGTGTGTGTGTGTGTGTGTATGGTGTGTGTGTGTGTGTGTGTGTGTTTGAGTGGAGGTGCATAAATATCTGTGTGAGGATATATAAAGAATAAAATACAACACAGATAAAAGCGGTAACTATTTGTTGCAGTTTTCATGGTGGGAAGAAATAAATTCGCACACGAACACACATATGTACACAATAAAACGTTCACACATACAGTTATACAGCAACATAAGCTAAAACAAAACAAATTGCTTGAACACATTGTGAAACATAAATAGTTGTCTGAGATTTTCTGCCTGGTGGGTGAGTTGGGTGAGAGCTTCGTCTCGTCTAGCTGGTGGGTGAGTTGGGTGAGAGCTTCGTCTCGTCTAGCTGGTCTACTGTTCCAGCTGTCTTGGTGGGTATAATTACAGGACGCAGTTTTCTGTGTGTCCCCTCCTGTAATTCCACCCACCTGGACAGTCTCGGCAGTAGACCAGCTAGACAAGACCAAGTTCCCATCCAGCAAGGTATCTTCACTGGGAAGGGGCCACAAACTGCTAACCTTAGGGAAGTGGGGAACCACTGACCTGGGAAGAAAAAATGGAGAACCTGGGGAAGTGAGGAAGGAAGTTCATCTGAGGGGACACAGATGGACTTGTGGAGACATGTAACTAGGTGAAGCATCAAAACAACTGGAAGTGGGGAATGTTGAAGGGTTAACATCCGGGGGCCCACGGATGGAGACCTGGAAACATGAACCAGAATGTAAGCAAAGAAAAAGCAAGAGAAAGAGGAGCGTACCTTGGGAAAGTGGGAAAGGGAGAATACCTGAGGGGACACAGGTGGACTCCTGGACACATGGACGCCCCAGGATGGTAGAGAGTGGGGGGGGGACCCTAAGGGCGAACCACTGGCCTCCACGTGGCAGGGTCTGGTAACTCAGGGATAACCAACTCTGAGGCTGACAGTGGTCGCAAACTTTTATAATAATAATAATATTTTTTCCTGAAGACATGGACGAACAATATAGATGTAAGGAATGATTTGGAGGCAAACTCATGACACAGCTTCAGGAGTAGATATGATAATATCTAAGAGGCCAGAAATCGGTGATGCTATCACTGTAAGCTCAGTGAGAGTTCATAGGGTATAACCAACCGATGCAACATACTGTCTGTTGAACTAAAACAGGTGAGATACTGGCACAAAAATTAATGGAACACACTGAATGGCACACAGGAAAATGAAATATGCAACTAGGAACACTGGGGCATAAACATGGAATAATATATAACACAGCACAGAAATAATAAGCAACAAGTTAAATACTTCACTGAGAAACTGAAAAAAAGTATTATACTGCACACACAAAAAAAACAAAAACAAGAAAATTGGTACACAAAAGTACTTACTGCATGTGTACGAATTAACACAAAAGAACATAGATATAAAATGAGACACGGAACACATGAAAAAGCTGTAAAAGATAATGTAAATGAATTTTCAAGAACACTGAAAACACAAGTCTTTAAATGTCACTAAGAAAATTCACTGCTTAAATGTCTCACACACACGAATGTCTATACAGAATAGTCTCTCTACTGTTGATAAATGAACGGCGAATGTAGGTAGAGGGAGAATATTTTCCTGGACGCTGGCTGGTGGTGCCTGTTGACGATCTTGGAGAAATGCGCTTACACGAGGAACTCACACAGCAAGCTTTTACGTTGGCGCTCTGGGATGAAGGAAGACACTCTCGACTTGCTATGTGAGCCGGAAACAATTCTGCTGGTACCCAAGGTAGGGTAGAAAATACCACAAAGTATTGGCTGGTAGTGGTGGTATGAGCGGATGGTTTGTTTTGGTGGTGGTGGCACGCTGTACTAGCGAGTTCCCTCGCTCGTGATTGGTTACTGGGGGCGCGCGGTATGACGTCAGGGCGTTCTGCCTCACAGCCTTGGAACACTACAGGTAAACGTAACTTTTAGATAGATAGTGTTCCTGATGATGGAACACTACAGGTAAAAGTAACTTTTAGATAGACAGTGTTCCTGATGATGGAACACTACAGGTAAAAGTAACTTTTAGATAGATAGTGTTCCTGATGATGGAACACTACAGGTAACAGTAACTTTTAGATAGATAGTGTTCCTGATGATGGAACACTACAGGTAAAAGTAACTTTTAGATAGATAGTGTTCCTGATGATGGAAAACTACATGTAAAAGTAACATTTAGATAGACAGTGTTCTTGATGATGGAACACTACAGGTAAACGTAACTTTTAGATAGATAGTGTTCTTGATGATGGAACACTACAGGTAAAAGTAACTTTTAGATAGATAGTGTTCCTGATGATGGAAAACTACAGGTAAAAGTAACTTTTAGATAGATAGTGTTCCTGATGATGGAAAACTACATGTAAAAGTAACATTTAGATAGACAGTGTTCCTGATGATGGAACACTACAGGTAAACGTAACTTTTAGATAGATAGTGTTCCTGATGATGGAACACTACAGGTAAAAGTAACTTTTAGATAGACAGTGTTCCTGATGATGGAACACTACAGGTAAAAGTAACTTTTAGATAGATAGTGCTCCTGATGATGAAACACTACAGGTAAAAGTAACTTTTAGATAGATAGTGATCCTGATGATGAAACACTACAGGTAAAAGTAACTTTTAGATAGATAGTGCTCCTGATGATGGAACACTACAGGTAAAAGTAACTTTTAGATAGATAGTGTTCCTGATGATGGAACACTACAGGTAACAGTAACTTTTAGATAGATAGTGTTCCTGATGATGGAACACTACAGGTAAAAGTAACTTTTAGATAGATAGTGTTCCTGATGATGGAAAACTACATGTAAAAGTAACATTTAGATAGACAGTGTTCCTGATGATGGAACACTACAGGTAAACGTAACTTTTAGATAGATAGTGTTCTTGATGATGGAACACTACAGGTAAAAGTAACTTTTAGATAGATAGTGTTCCTGATGATGGAAAACTACAGGTAAAGTAACTTTTAGATAGATAGTGTTCCTGATGATGGAAAACTACATGTAAAGTAACTTTTAGATAGTGTTCCTGATGATGGAACACTACAGGTAAAAGTAACTTTTAGATAGATAATGCTCCTGATGATGGAGCACTACAGGTAAAAGTAACTTTTAGATAGTGCTCCTGATGATGAAACACTACAGGTAAAAGTAACTTTTAGATAGATAGTGCTCCTGATGATGAAACACTACAGGTAAAAGTAACTTTTAGATAGATAGTGCTCCTGATGATGAAACACTACAGGTAAAAGTAACTTTTAGATAGATAGTGCTCCTGATGATGGAACACTACAGGTAAAAGTAACTTTTAGATAGATAGTGCTCCTGATGATGGAACCTTACAGGTAAAAGTAACTTTTAGATAGATAGTGCTCCTGATGACGGAACACTACAGGTAAAGGTGTTAAGGTGTCGCCTGAGATGGTTAATTATATTTTATAGTTGATGGGATCAAGATATTTTTGTGTAATATTATTGAGATGAATGAAGATGTAATAGAAATACCGAGAGAGAAAGAAAGACTTGTTTAATTATTATTTCTGGGTAATGTTTACCATACATAAGGTAAACAGCAGTCAATGTCTGGGTAATGTTTACCATACATAAGGTAAACAGCAGCCAATGTCTGGGTAATATTTACCATACATAAGGTAAACAGCAGCCAATGTCTGGGTAATGTTTACCATACATAAGGTAAACAGCAGCCAATGTCTGGGTAATGTTTACCATACATAAGGTAAGCAGCAGCTAATGTCTGGGTAATGTTTACCATACATAAGGTAAGCAGCAGCCAATGTCTGGGTAATGTTTACCATACATAAGGTAAACAGCAGCCAATGTCTGGGTAATGTTTACCATACATAAGGTAAGCAGCAGTCAATGTCTGGGTAATGTTTACCATACATAAGGTAAGCAACAGCCAATGTCTGGGTAATGTTTACCATACATAAGGTAAGCAGCAGTCAATGTCTGGGTAATGTTTACCATACTTAAGGTAAGCAGCAGTCAATGTCTGGGTAATGTTTACCATACATAAGGTAAGCAGCAGTCAATGTCTCTCACTCAGCATCTTCACATTTCTCACTAGTGTTGTCTTTTAAATAACCTTTGTAACCAAAGTGACTCTAACACTTTAGGAAAGTAAATAATCTTAAACTGCTTAAAAATTAACTTTTGAAACTACCGTAGCAACTAAAATATTTTACAAAAATTACGACAGAATAATAATTTTTGGATAATGTTTTAGTATCTTTTTATTTATATAAAGACAAGAATAAAACATTTAGATGGTGATGTGTGTACACAAGTGCAGCTTAAGTGTGACACTTCACCTCTGATACAATTCATAACAACCACACATAGTATCAGAAAGAATTGTAAAAAAACTTTTAAGTAAATGAAACAGTTGGTGTTTGTCTATTGCCTCTTTAGTATAACAGACAATGTGTGTGACAGAACTGTGACTGACAGTTAGGATGGAGACGCTGGTCTTAGTCATACCATGTCTCGTCACTGGAACTTTTGGTCATTCGACCGATGCCTTCCACTGGCTTACTCATCCATTTCTTTAAAAACTTAAAATTATTTTTTTGTGTCTGTCTGCTATTTGTATTAGTTTTGTAAAGGAAAATAAGTGTAGATGATAGTTAGAAAAAGTGATCGTGGAGACATGAATTCCAACATGGGAGACATGAATTCCAACATGGGAGACACTGTTGTGAAAGATGTTGCAGGAAAGTTTGCTCTGTTTGCAACCTTTATCATACATGATCATTACAACAACGTAAACGAACAGAACATGAACATAAAAGTACAGTACATGAACATATAAGAACGAAAACAAAAGAACAAAAAACAGTATGATGGAGACAAAGAACCTTGTCCATGGAAGTAAAGAGGGGAATGTATGAGAGTATAGTTATACCAACGCTCTTATATGGGTGTGAAGCATGGGTGATGAATGTTGCAACGAGGAGAAGGCTGGAGGCAGTGGAGATGTCATGTCTGAGGTCAATGTGTGGTGTGAATATAATGCAGAGAATTCGGAGTTTGGAAATTAGGAGGAGGTGCGGGATCACCAAAACGATTGTCCAGAGAGCTGAGGAGGGGTTGTTGAGGTGGTTTGGACATGTAGAGAGAATGGAACGAGACAGAGTGACTTCGAGAGTGTATAAATCTGTAGTGGAGGGAAGGCGGGGTAGGGGTCGGCCTAGGAAAGGTTGGAGGGAGGGGGTAAAGGAAGTTTTGTGTGCGAGGGGCTTGGACTTCCAGCAAGCATGTGTGAGCGTATTTGATAGGAGTGAATGGAGGCATATGGTTTTTAATACTTGACGTGCTGTTGGAGTGTGAGCAAAGTAACATTTATGAAGGGATTCAGGAAACCGGCAGGCCGGACTTGAGTTCTGGAGATGGGAAGTACAGTGCCGGCACTCTGAAGGAGGGGTGTTAATGTTGCAGTTTTATAACTGTAGTGTAAAGCACCCTTCTGGCAAGACAGTGATGGAGTGAATGATGATGAAAGTTTTTCTTTTTCGGGCCACCCTGCCTTGGTGGGAATCGGCCGATGTGTTAAAAAAAAAAAAAAAAAATACAAAAACCACAGCAACTTACAAGAACAGTTCATTAAAATGCAATGATAGTACAATAACATGCAAAAGCATAATATTAACACATTAAACAATAGAGTAACACATATGAACAGGTGAATAACACAAAAAGTACAGCAACATACAGGACATATATGCACAACAGTCAGGTTTGGAATATTTACAAGTGACAATATTTTTTGTCACATGTGACGATATCGCAGCCTGATTCTAGCAGTTACTGCGTTACATAATGTAACAGCTGATGTAGACTGACCAGTCACAGAGTTTGGTGATATAACACATCACAATGTCTAATACCAATACTCTCAGATCTCTGATTATATGTGGGTTCTTGTACATCAGAACTGGTTTACTGCAGCAGATAGGTTATAACAACCTGTCAAAGATAATGAGGGAAGAGTCCAAAGAAGATAGTGAAAAATAATGGAGACATTATGAAAAGTGGCACACGTTTAAGGTTTGTAGATAGTAATGGTCCAGGAAGGTGCCACGTCATGTCTCATAAGAATGAAACAAAAACCCGTTAATATTTTGTATGCTGGCAAGTCATCACCTTCTTCAATATATTTGTGGGACATCACCACTGTCACTGTCAGATGTCACTGTCATGATCCGAGGACATGGATTCTTACTAAACTCCATCATACCCACTTCCTTCATACTCATTGCTTTTATACGCAATCCCTTCACACACGATTCTTTCACTTCTTGCCTTCACATTCACTTCCTTCAAGTTATCTTGCAGTGCAACTCATCATTATTACTTCTCCCAAGAATGAAATTCCGCCAGTAGTTCATCATCTTCATTCGACATTTCCTCTTGTCACACATATTTCATGGCCTACTGAAATATATTGTGGCCTAATTCATTTTGCGATAAATGGTAATATTCCTAGACCACAGTTCATCACAACATAGTGTCTGAGACATTAATAACACAGGTGTACTGGCCAGGTTGTAGCAGCCACCACCAAAACTGTTTTTGCCAGGTGATCGCGTCTCCCGAGTAGCTAGCTGTTGTTTTCATCCCCAAAAACAAAATATATATTAATATTGATACTTACTGAAACGTAAGTATGACTAAAATTCTCATTGAATAACGATATCTGGGTGTCTCGGTGTACGTTCATGGCTGTCTTAGAGAGTGTAATTACACGACACAGATTTCTCTGTCTCCTGAAATTCTTTCACCCGGAAAGTCTCGACGGTACTTACAAAGGCATAATTCAAACCTAGCAAGGTCACCTGGGACCTCCAGGATGTGTGGAAGGTAAGACATCCAGTAGACAAAACATCCGTCTGCCTACTGGATGATCACATTTGTGAAGTGAAGGACGGACACACACACACACACACACAAACATTTCGAAGTGTTTCGTTACACACACACACACACACACACAATACATCAACAGGCCTAGTGTCTAATCGACATGTGCCTAGGACAAAATGGTAACTAACACACACAGTCGAAGCGGCAGTAGCCAGGATAAGGGTCCTAGAATATGAAGTAAACAGGCTGAAGCAAGTTACAGGGTATTGACCAGAGAAGACACAGCATCTGAAGCGGGTACACCGCTACTGAACGAGGGGCCCAACGGGAAGGAAGGAGATATAACTTACGATAAGGCCCTATCAGCCTACCAAGCAGGGCCAAGGAGTGAAGGGGTAGAACAGCTGGGTGCAGGTGGAGAAGTGGATAGGTCAAATGCAGAGGCACGAAAATGGCACCAATAGCTACAGGAAAAATAAGGGAGAAAATGGCCATGTACAGACAGGAACCAAAGTCATAGAGGAGAGGGCGAAGTCAGTGTTTATTCATGAACTCCAGGAGAGCGAGGGAATGACACACACTGAAAGACGGCAGGCAGAAAGAAAGGTGATTGAGAACATCATCACAAAAATAGGTGAAGAGGAAATGTCCGAGATTGTAAATTTTCAGAGAATAGGGGGGTACTTGAAGGGAAGAAAACGATCAATCAAGCTGATTTTCAGGACAGAAACAGTTCGGAACAGGATTCTCCAAGAGAAACCACGGTTGAAGGAATCGGCAGAATACAAGAGGGTGTTCCTAGACCAAGACAGAACATGAACAGAATGACAGCAGCTGAAGGAGAGGACACAAAAGTGAAAGGAGCTAGGAGGAGAGACAAGGACAGAATCAGCAGAGGACAACCAGAGCAGGGCAGAGCAACAAGAGCAAGCACACAGAACCATCCCCAGAACCCCACAACCAATCACGCTATCCTAACACAAACCACAGTCCACACTCACAGCCCCCACGCAACACTCTCCTATAGAATCCCACAGAACACTGCCAGGTCCTCCACCATCACAGACCCCCAAAACACAGTGTTTGAGAGGAAACTGAAGGTATGGTACACCAACGCTGACGGAATAACAAATAAGGGGAGGAGGGCACGAAAGAGTCAAAGAGGCATCACCAGGCATCATAGCTCTCACAGAAACCAAGCTCACAGGTATGATAACAGATGCCATCTTTCCAACAGGATATCAGATCCTAATGAAAGACAGAGGAAACAGAGGGTGGAGGAGTGGCACTGCTGATCAAAAACCAATGGGATTTTGATGAGCTGGAGAGAGGATACAGAGGAGAAGCAAGAGATTATATAGTAGGAACGCTTCAGTCTGGAGGTCCCAAGGTGGTAATTGCAGTGATGTATAACAGAACAGCAAGAGGCCAAGACAAGAGTATGATGAGAGTAATAGGGCGATGGTTGACACACTGATTGAAGTGGCCAGAAGGGCTCATGCGAGCAGGGCAAAGCTACTGATCAAGGGTGACTTCAACCACAAGGAAATTGATTGGGAGAACTTGGAGCCACATGGGGGCCAAGAAACGTGGAGGGCTAAGATGATGGAGGTAGTACTGGAAAACTTCATGTACCAACACGTAAGGGACACTACCAGAGAGAGAGAGAGGAAAGGATGAACCATCGAGACTGGACCTAGTATTCACCTTGAATAGTGCAGATATTGAGGACATCACATATGAAAGACCCCTTGGGGCCAGTGATCATGTGGTTTTATGCTTCGAATACACAGTAGAGTTACAAGTGGAGGGGGAAGCAGGAAGGGCTGGACGAATGAAGCCAAACTACAAAAAAGGGTACTACACGTGCATGAAGAACTTCCTGAATGGGGTTCAGTGGGACAGAGAACTGGCAGGAAAGTCAATAAACTAGATGATGGAATATGTGACAACAATATGCAAGGAAACTGAGGAGAGGTTTGTAACCAAGGGTAACAGGAATAATGAAAAAGCCAGGATGAGCCAATGGTTCACCCAAAGGTGCAGGGAGGTCAAACCCAAGTGTGCTAGGGAATGGAAGAAGTATAGAAGGCAAAGGACACACGAGAAAAAGAAGAGTAGTCGTAGAGCCAGAAATAAATATGCACAGGTAAGAAGGGAGGCCCAATGACAATATGAAAATGGCATAGCAGCGAAAGCCAAATCTGACCCGAAGCTGTTGTACAGCCACATCAGGAGGAAAACAACAGTCAAGAACCAGGTGATCAGGCTAAGGAAGGAAGGAGGAGAGATCACAAGTAACGACTGCAAAGTATGTGAGGAACTCAACATGAGATTCAAAGAAGTGTTCACAGAGGAGACAGAAGGGACTCCAGAAAGACGGAGAGGTGGTGTACACCACCAAGTGTTGGACACAATACATACAACCGAGGAAGAATTGAAGAGGCTGCTGAGTGAGCTAGATACCTCAAAGAAGATGGGGCCGGATAACCTTTCTCCATGGGTCCTGAGAGAGGGAGCAGAGGCGCTATGTGTACCCCTAAAAACAATATTCAACACATCTATCGGAACAGGGAGATTACCTGAGGTATGGAAAACAGCAAATGTAGTCCCAATTTTTAAAAAAGGAGACAGACATGAAACACTAAACTACAGACCAGTGTCACTGACATGTATAGTATGCAAAGTCATGGAGAAGATTATCAGGAGAAGAGTGGTGGAGCACCTAGAAAGGAATGAGCTTATCAATGACAGCCAACACGGTTTCAGGGACGGGAAATCCTGTGTCACAAACCTACTGGAGTTCTATGACAGGGTGACAGCAGTAAGTCAAGAGAGAGAAGGGTGGGTAGATTGCATTTTCTTGGACTGTAAGAAGGCGTTTGACACAGTTCCACACAAGAGATTAGTGCAGAAGCTGGAGGACCAGGCAGGGATAACAAGGAAGGCACTGCAATGGATCAGGGAATACCTGTCAGAAAGACAGCAGCAAGTCATGGTACGTGGCGAGGTGTCAGAGTGGGCGCCTGTGACGAGCGGGGTTCCACAGGGGTCAGTCCTAGGACCGGTGCTGTTTCTGGTATTTGTGAACGACATGACGGAAGGAATAGACTCCGAAGTGTCCCTGTTGCAGATGATGTGAAGTTGATGAGAAGAATTCAATCGGACGAGGACCTGGTAGAACTACAAAGGGACCTGGAGAGGCTGCAGGACTGATCCAGCAATTGGCTCCTGGAGTTCAACAACACCAAGTGCAAAGTCATGAAGATTGGAGAAAGGCAAAGAAAATCGCAGACGGAGTACAGTCTAGGGGGGCCAGAGACTACAAACCTCACTCAAGGAAAAAGATCTTGGGGTGAGTATAACACCAGGCACATCTCCTGAGGCGCACATCAACCAAATAACCGCTGCAGCATACGGGCGCCTAGCAAACCTAAGAACAGTATTCCGACATCTTAATAAGGAATCGTTTAGGACCCTGTACACTGTGTACGTTAGGCCCATACTGGAGTATGCAGCACCAGTTTAGAACCTACATCTAGCCAAGCACGTAAAGAAACTAGAGAAAGTGCAAAGGTTTACAGCAAGACTAGTCCCGGAGCTAAGGGGTATTTCCTACGATTAGAGGTTAAGGGAAATCGACCTGACGACACTGGAGGACAGGAGAGATAGGGGGGACATGATAACGACATATAAAATACTGAGAGGAATTGACAAGGTGGACAGAGACAGGATGTTCAAGAGATGGGACACAGCAACAAGGGGACACAATTGGAAGTTGAAGACTCAGATTAATCACAGGAATGTTAGGAAGTATTTCTTCAGTCACAGAGTGGTCAGGAAGTGGAATAGTGTGGGAAGCGATGTAGTGGAGGCAGGATCCATTCATAGCTTTAAGAAGAGGTATGATAAAGCTCATGGCGCAGGGAGAGTGACCCAGTAGCGGCCAGTGAAGAGGCGGTGCCAGGAGCTTCGAATCGACCCCTGCAACTACAACTAGGTGAATACTCACACACACACACACACACACACACACACACACACACACACACATAGGGATAGACTCAGAAGTGTTCCAGTTTGCAGATGATGTGAAGTTAATGAGGAGAATTAAATCAGTCGAGGATCAGGCAGGACTACAAAGAGACCTGGACAGGCTACAAGCCTGGTCCAGCAACTGGCTCCTTGAATTTAAACCCTCCAAATGCAAAGTCATGAAGATCGGGGAAGGGCAAAGAAGACCGCAGACAGAGTATAGTCTAGGTGTCCAAAGACTGCAAACCTCACTCAAGAAAAAAGATCTCGGGGTGAGTATAATACCGAGCACATCTCCTGAGGCGCACATCAATCAGATAACTGCTGCAGCAGTGTTGTAGACATTATACATTCATGTGTTGTACACATTTCACCTTCACATGTTGTACACATTACACCTTCACGTGTAAGACTCTGTTAAGTTCCATACTCTTTCACCTTCGTGTATAGTGAACTTTCACCTTCGCGTATAGTGAACTTTCACCTTCGTGTATAGTGAACTTTCACCTTCGCGTATAGTGAACTTTCACCTTCGCGTATAGTGAACTTTCACTTTCGTATATAGTGAACTTTCACCTTCGCATGTAGTGAACTTTCACCTTCGCATATAGTGAACTTTCATCTTCGTGTATAGTGAACTTTCACCTTCGCGTATAGTGAACTTTCACCTTCGCATATAGTGAAATTTCACATTCGCGTATAGTGAACTTTCACCTTCGTGTATAGTGAACTTTCACCTTCGCGTATAGTGAACTTTCACCTTCGCGTATAGTGAACTTTCACCTTCGTGTATAGGGAACTTTCACCTTCGCGTATAGTGAATTTTCACCTTCGCGTATAGTGAACTTTCACCTTCGTGTATAGTGAACTTTCACCTTCGCGTATAGTGAACTTTCACCTTCGTGTATAGGGAACTTTCACCTTCGCGTATAGGGAACTTTCACCTTCGCGTATAGTGAAGTTTCACCTTCGCATATAGTGAACTTTCACCTTCGTGTATAGTGAACTTTCACCTTCGCGTATAGTGAACTTTCACCTTCGCGTATAGTGAACTTTCACCTTCGCGTATAGTGTACTTTCACCTTCGCGTATAGTGAACTTTCACATTCGCGTATAGTGAACTTTCACCTTCGCGTATAGTGAACTTTCACCTTCGCGTATAGTGAACTTTTTACCCTCACCTCTTATCTCACTCATGCTGACGTCATATCCTTCCCCCTGCTGTTATCTCTCTCACCCTGGTCTTATCTCCCTCGTCCTGGTGTTATCTCCCACCTACTCCTGTAATCTCCCTCATCCTGGTGTTATCTTCCACCTACTCCTATAACCTCCCTTATCCTGGTGTTATCTCCATCATCCTGCTGTTATCTCCATGACCCCTGCTGTTATTTCCATCACCCTGCTGTTATCTCCGTCACCCTGCTGTTATCTCCCTCACCCAGCTATTATCTTCCTCACAACTATTATCTCCCTCACTCTGCTGTTATCTCCCTCACCCTGCTGTTATCTCCCTCACTGCTATTATCTCCCTCACCCTGCTATTATCTCCCTCACTGCTATTACCTCCCTCACCCTGCTGTTATCTCCCTCACCCTGCTGTTATCTCCGTCACCCTGCTGTTATCTCCCTCACCCAGCTATTATCTTCCTCACAACTATTATCTCCCTCACTCTGCTGTTATCTCCCTCACCCTGCTGTTATCTCCCTCACTGCCATTATCTCCCTCACCCTGCTATTATCTCCCTCACTGCTATTATCTCCCTCACCCTACTATTATCTCCCTCACTGCTATTACCTCCCTCACCCTGCTGTTATCTCCCTCTGTTATCATCTACACTACATTGTTCTCACCTTCCTCATCCTGTTCTCATATTCTTCACAAAGTTCTCATTAACATTCTCCTACAACAATCAATATCATTACACTTATTGAGGAAAAATCATCCTCTTCACTTTGTAAATTTAACACTTCTCGCTATCCTCTTTGTTAAGTATCTTCCTTGTTGTCTTCTTTGTTAAGTATCTTCCTTGTTGTCTTCTTTGTTAAGTATCTTCCTTGTTATCCTCTTTGTTAAGCATCTTCCTTGTTGTCCTCTTTGTTAAGCATCTTCCTTGTTGTCCTCTTTGTTAAGTATCTTCCTTGTTGTCCTCTTTGTTAAGTATCTTCCTTGTTGTCCTCTTTGTTAAGTATCTTCCTTGTTGTCCTCTTTGTTAAGTATCTTCCTTGTTATCCTCTTTGTTAAGTATCTTCCTTGTTGTCCTCTTTGTTAAGCATCTTCCTTGTTGTCCTCTTTGTTAAGTATCTTCCTTGTTGTCCTCTTTGTTAAGCATCTTCCTTGTTGTCCTCTTTGTTAAGTATCTTCCTTGTTGTCCTCTTTGTTAAGTATCTTCCTTGTTGTCCTCTTTGTTAAGTATCTTCCTTGTTGTCCTCTTTGTTAAGTATCTTCCTTGTTGTCCTCTTTGTTAAGTATCTTCCTTGTTGTCCTCTTTGTTAAGTATCTTCCTTGTTGTCCTCTTTGTTAAGCATCTTCCTTGTTGTCCTCTTTGTTAAGTATCTTCCTTGTTGTCCTCTTTGTTAAGTATCTTCCTTGTTGTCCTCTTTGTTAAGTATCTTCCTTGTTATCCTCTTTGTTAAGTATCTTCCTTGTTGTCCTCTTTGTTAAGCATCTTCCTTGTTATCCTCTTTGTTAAGTATCTTCCTTGTTGTCCTCTTTGTTAAGCATCTTACTTGTTATCCTCTTTGTTAAGTATCTTCCTTGTTATCCTCTTTGTTAAGCATCTTCCTTGTTGTCCTCTTTGTTAAGTATCTTCCTTGTTGTTCTCTTTGTTAAGCATCTTCCTTGTTGTTCTCTTTGTTAAGTATCTTCCTTGTTGTCCTCTTTGTTAAGTATCTTCCTTGTTGTTCTCTTTGTTAAGTATCTTCCTTGTTGTCCTCTTTGTTAAGTATCTTCCTTGTTATCCTCTTTGTTAAGTATCTTCCTTGTTATCCTCTTTGTTAAGTATCTTCCTTGTTGTCCTCTTTGTTAAGTATCTTCCTTGTTATCCTCTTTGTTAAGTATCTTCCTTGTTATCCTCTTTGTTAAGTATCTTCCTTGTTGTCCTCTTTGTTAAGTATCTTCCTTGTTATCCTCTTTGTTAAGTATCTTCCTTGTTATCCTCTTTGTTAAGTATCTTCCTTGTTGTCCTCTTTGTTAAGCATCTTTCTTGTTGTCCTCTTTGTTAAGTATCTTCCTTGTTGTCCTCTTTGTTAAGTATCTTTCTTGTTGTCCTCTTTGTTAAGTATCTTTCTTGTTATCTTCTTTGTTAAGTATCTTTCTTGTTGTCTTCTTTGTTAATCATCTTCCTTGTTGTCCTCTTTGTTAAGTATCTTCCTTGTTGTCCTCTTTGTTAAGAATCTTCCTTGTTGTCCTCTTTGTTAAGTATCTTCCTTGTTGTCCTCTTTGTTAAGTATCTTTCTTGTTATCTTCTTTGTTAAGTATCTTCCTTGTTGTCTTCTTTGTTAAGCATCTTCCTTGTTGTCTTCTTTGTTAAGCATCTTCCTTGTTGTCCTCTTTGTTAAGCATCTTCCTTGTTGTCCTCTTTGTTAAGCATCTTTCTGCCTATTCTGTTTGCTTGCCATCTGCCTGGCTATCATGGTTGTTAATAATCATGGCTATCCAGTTTGTTAAATATATTTTTGACTATCTTCTTTGTTATTCATCTTCCTGGTTATCCTGTTTGTTAATCATCATGGATATCATCTTTGTTAATAATCTTCCTGACTATCTTCTTTGTTAATAATTTTCCTGGCTGTCCAGTTTGTTAATCATCTTACTGGCTATCATGCTTGTTAATCAACTTTCTCGCTATCATGTTTGCTAATCTTCTTGGCTATCATTTTTGTTAATCATCGTCCTGGCTATCATGTTTTTTATTATCCTCCTCACTGCCTTTGGGGGATATCACCTCTGCACTATCTTTAATATATCAGCACTATCTTTAACTAATATATAACACTGCTAGTATGAGCTATCACATGCTGCACTATCTTTAACTAATATATAACACTGCTAGTATGAGCTATCACATGCTGCACTATCTTTAACTAATATGTAACACTGCAAGTATCAGCTATCACATGCTGCACTATCTTTAACTAATAAATAACACTGCTAGTATGAGCTATCACAAGATGCTCATTTATCAACATTACAACAATTCCCTAGGAAGAGACGGGTCCACATTGTGAGATTGATCGACTGTGTCCTCATGCTTCCCGATCATGTCTCCCCTCATTCTTCGTCTTACAAGTGAGTGAAATTTTAGGGTCTTCAATCTTTCATCATACGGAAGATTTCTAATGCTATGAATTAATTTTGTCATTCAACGATGAATGTTTTCTAACGAATTAATATCTATTCTGTAATATTGATGTTTTTGCAATAACTGAAACATGATTTAATATGAAAAATCGGGACTTGCCTGCCGAAAGTCACATTCAGGGTTTTAAATTGTTCCAAGTAGACAGAAGTATCGGGAAGGGGGGTGGGGTGGCACTCTATGTCCGTGATCATTTAAATTGTTGTATAAAAATGGGTATAAAGTCTGAATTAACACATACAGAGTCTGTCTGGATAGAATTTACAGAGGGGCATGAAAAATTGATTTTAGGTGTGATATACCGTCCCCCAAACTTAGATAGGGACCAAGGGAGACTACTATGGGAGGAAATTGTTAAGGCCACAATGCACGATAACGTAGTTATTCTGGGTGACTTCAACTTTAGTCAAATTGATTGGAATTTTTTGACTGGGAATTTAGAATCTAACGATTTCTTAGAAGTAGTTCAAGATTGTTTTTTGAAGCAGTTTGTGACAGAACCTACAAGGGGAAATAATCTGCTTGACTTATTTCTGGCAAACAAGGAAACCCTTGTTAATAATTTAGAAATTACAGAGGAACTCGGCGCAAGCGACCACAAATCAATTACCTTTGGCATTGAATGGAAGTTTCATAGTAGGAATAACTCAGTAACGGTCCCAGATTTTCGCTTAGCAGATTACAATGGACTTAGAGAACACTTATCATCTGTGGACTGGGGTAATGAAGAGAGCTATCAATATGACAGTTTTCTGAACACTATACATGCTGCCCAAAGAACATTTATCCCATATAAAGAAATTAGATCGAATAGAAATGACCCAAAATGGATGAATAATAGGCTCAAATATCTTTTAGGGCAGAAGAAAGGAATTTATAGGCGTATCAAAAGAGGTGAGGGTCATCTTACGAATCAGTATATTGACATTAAGAGGGACGTTAAAAAGGGGATAAGAAAAGCTAAGGGACTACGAAATTAAAGTTGCTAGGGATTCGAAAACTAACCCAAAACGTTTTTTCCAGGTGTATAGAACAAAAGTTAGAGATAAGATAGGTCCCCTTAAAAATAATTATGGGTATCTTACTGACAAAGAGAATGAAATGTGCTCTATTTTTAATAATTATTTTCTCTCGGTTTTCACTCAGGAAGACACTAATAATATCCCAAGAATTAGGTATTTTAGTGGGCCTGAAGAAGATAAATTATGTAGTATCACAGTCACTAGCGAAATGGTTATCAAACAGATAGACCGTTTGAAGCAAAATAAATCGCCAGGCCCTGATGAGCTTTTTCAAGGGTTCTTAAGGAATGCAAAATTGAACTCTGTGAACCCTTAACTAACATTTTTAACCTATCTCTTCAAACAGGTGTAGTGTCTGATACGTGGAAGATGGCTAATGTAATTCCTATTTTTAAAGCAGGGGACAAGTCGTTACCATCAAATTACCGCCCAATAAGTCTAACATCAATTGTAGGCAAATTATTAGAGTCGATTATAGCTGATAACATAAGAAGCCATCTCGATAGGCATAATTTGATTAATGATACTCAACATGGATTCACCAGGGGCCGTTCCTGCCTAACTAATTTATTAACTTTTTCAGTAAGGCTTTTGAGGCAGTTGATCATGATAAAGAATTCGATATTGTTTATTTGGATTTTAGTAAGGCTTTTGATAGAGTACCACATCAGAGACTGTTAAAGAAAGTGGCTGCTCACGGCATTGGAGGAAAAGT
>WNWK01022739.1:0-32049 GCA_009830355.1 Cherax destructor
TGGGTGGAGGGGTGGGTGGTCGCCTCCGAAACAATACCACTGACGCTCCCTGGAGTCCGACTCAGCTGGGCCCATCGGACACGTCCAGACGAATGGTTCAAGCAAACATCTTTCGCCTTTTTTTTACGCAAAAATATCGTTAACCGAAGCAAACATCGTTAACCGCAATCATTTTTTTTCGTCAAAATATCGTTAACAAATTATCGTTAACTGACATCATCGTTAACCGAGGTATGACTGTACAAGCATATACAGTAGGGCCCCACTTATATGGCAAGTTAGGTTCCAGGCGGAAAGCAGACCCGGAAAGCAGAACGCCATTTTTCCACTTATAAATGCCAGACAACAAGTTTACACTAACTTATAAAGTTAGGTAGAACTAGGCATAAAAAGACAATAAAAAGTAAAATACATACACAGTACATTCATTACTCACCTTGAAATATTTGTAGCTTAATGTAGGCAAAGAGAGGTGAGTAATACTTATTTGTAGAAACAGGTAGGTAGCCTGATTTCCATCTCAAAACTTAATGTACGATATTTAAAGCAGCCCAGAGATAAAATACATAGAGTACACTCATTATTTACCTTAAAATATGTTAGTCTTAATGTAGAATAGAGGTGAGTAGTATTTATTTGTAGGAAGTCAGGTGTAGGTAGCTGGTAGATGTAGCTATGTACTCAACCTGGCTACACAGCTGCACCTACCTACATAGCTACACAAGATATTTAATGCGGCCCAGAGCCATATTATTACCATCAATATACCTTGTTCACTGAGTTTTCGTTTCTAACAACTACCTTTAGATGCCATCATAAACGAAGGAGAAGTAATGAATAATTCATGCGAGAATTGTAACCAAAAGCGGAGTGTTAAGGAAAGTGACTGGGCCAAACGCAGATTCATTCTTTTCTCTGATGCTGGACCAGAGAAATGTATTGTTTTCCCTCCGCCCGGCATATAAACATAGGTAGTAGGTTGGTAGACAGCAACCACCCAGGGAAGTACTACCGTCCTGCCAAGTGAGTGTGAAATGAAAGCCTGTATTTATTTTACATGATGGTAGGATTGCTGGTGTCTTTTTTTGTCTCATGAACATACAAGATTTCAGGTACATCTTGCTACTTCTACTTACATTAGGTCACACTAAACATACCTGTACATGTTTATGTATACACACTCATCTGAGTTTTCTTTGATTTTATCTAATAGTTCTTGTTCTTATTGCTTTTCCTTTCATATCCATGGGAAGTGGAATAAGAATCTTTCCTCCGTAAGCCATGCGTGTTGTAAAAGTCAACTAAAATGACGGAAACAATGGGCTAGTAACCCCTTTTCCTGTATAGATTTACTAAAAAGAAAAAAGAAAACTGTCAAAGTGGAATGTTTGAATGTTGTGCGAATGATAAAGAAAGAGATGATTGTAGATGTTATGAATGAAAAGAAGCTGGATGTCCTGGCTTTAAGTGAGACAAAGATGAAAAGGGTAGGAGAGTTTCAGTGGGGAAATAAATGGGATTAGGTCAGGGTTTTCAAATAGAATTAGAGCTAAAGAAGGAGTGCCAATAATGTTGAATAATCAATTATGGCAGGTAAAAAGGGTGCCAGGGGTAAATGTAAATGGGGAACCATTAATTGAGCTATGTGTAGAAAGAGGTTTGGTAATAAGTAATACATATTTTATGAAAAAGATTATAAATAAGTATACAAGGTATGATATAGCACGTAATGAAAGTAGTTTGTTAGATTATGTTTTGGTGGATAAAGGTTGATGGGTAGCTTCAGGATGTACATGTTTATAGAGGGCAACGGATATATCGGATCATTATTTAGTTGTAGCTACAGTTAGAGTAAAAGTTAGATGGGACAAAAGAAAATGGCAACAGCAAGTAAGAGAGAGGTAAAAGTGTATAAACTAAGGGAGGAGGAAGTTAGGGTGAGATATAAGCAACTATTGGCAGAAAGGTGGGCTAGTGCAAGTATGAGTAGTGGGGGTTGAAGAGAGTTGGGGTAGTTTTAAAAATGCAGTATTAGAATGTGGGGCAGAAGTTTGTGGCTATAGGAGGGTGGGTGAGGAGGAAAGAGGAGTGAGTGGTGGAATGAAGAAGTAAAGGGTGTGATAAAAGAAAAAGGTAGCTTATGAGAGGTTTTTACAAAACAGAAGTGTTAATAGAAGACAGAGTATAATTTCATGCACTGGCCAGAGGTACAACATCGTTTAGGAGTGAAGAAGAGCAGGATGTAGTGTGGGGAGGTCGTGAGGCATTACGTAGAATGAAAGGGGGTAAATCAGCTGGAACTGACGGATCATGACAGAAATGTTAAAAGCAAGGGGGATATAGTGTTGGAGTGGTTGGTATTTTTGTTTAATAAATGTATGAAATAATAGTGACAGCTGGGAGGGACTATTCTCAGCTGTCGTATCTGAGCTCCTGCAAAGACAGTGATTATGTATGAGTGTGGTGAAAGTGTTGAATGATGATGAAAGTATTTTCTTTTGGGGATTTTCTTTCTTTTTAGGACACCCTGCACGGTGGGAAGGTACCTCGGGATTGGCAGAGAGCATGTATAGTTCCTTTATATAAAGGAAGGGGATAAAAGAGATTGTAAGAATATAGGTGAATAAGTTTACTGAGTATACCAGGTAAAGTGTATGGCAGGGTTATTATTGAAAGAATTAGAGGAAAGACAGATGAGCGAGGAAGCTTTAGAGTGGGTAGGGGATGTGTAGATCAAGTGTTTACAGTGAAGCATATATGTGAACAGTATTTAGATAAAGGTAGAGAAGTTTTCATTGCATTTATGGATTTAGAAAAGGCATATGATAGAGTGGATAGGGAGCAATGTGGCAAATGTTGCAAGTGTATGGAATAGGTAGTAAGTTACTGAAGGCTGTAAAGAGTTTTTACAAGGATAGTGAGGCTCAGGTTAGGGTGTGTAGGAGAGAGGGAGATTACTTCCCAGTAAAAGTAGGTCTTAGACAGGGATGTGTAATGTCACCATGGTTGTTTAATATATTTATAGATGGGGTTGTAAAAGAAGTAAATGCTAGGGTGTTGGGGAGAGGGGTGGGATTAAATTATGGGGAATTAAATGCAAAATGGGAGTTGACACAGTTACTTTTTGCTGATGATACTGTGCTTATGGGAGATTCTAAAGAAAATTTGCAAAGGTTAGTGGACAAGTTTGGGAGGGTGTGTAAAGGTAGAAAGTTGAAACTGAACATAGATAAGAGTAAGGTGATGAGGTATCAAACGATTTAAATAAAGAAAAAATTGGATATCACATTGGAGAGAGGATTATGGAAGAAGTAAATGTTTTCAGATATTTGGGAGTTGACGTGTCAGCGGATGGGTTTATGAAGGATGAGGTTAACCATAGAATTGATGAAGGAAAAAAGGTGAGTGGTGCATTGAGGTATCTGTGGAGACAAAAACGTTATCCATGGAGGCAAAGAAGGAATGTATGAAAGTATTGTGGTACCAACACTATTATATGGGTGTGAAGCATGGGTTGCAAATGCTGCAGCGAGGAGGCGGCTGGAGGCAGTGGAGATGTCCTGTCTAAGGGCAATGTGTGGTGTAAATATTATGCAGAAAATTCGGAGTGTGGAAATTAGGAGAAGGTGTGTAGTTACTAAGTATTTGTCAGAGGGCTGAAGAGGGTTGTTGAGGTGGTTTGGTCATTTAGAGAGAATGGATCAAAGTAGAATGACTTGGAGAGCGTATAAATCTGTAGGGGACGGAAGGCGGGGTAAGGTCGTCCTCGAAAAGGTTGGAGGGAGGGGTAAAGGAGGCTTTGTGGGCGAGGGCTTGGACTTCAGCAAGCATGTGTGAGCATGTTAGATAGGAGTGAATGGAGACAAATGGTTTTTGGGAACAGACAAGCTGTTGGAGTGTGAGCAGGGTAATATTTTGTGAAGGGATTCAATGAAACCAGTTAATTGATTTAGTTGGACTTGAGTCCTAAATGGTAAGTACAATACCTGCACTTTAAAGGAGGAGTCTGGGATAGTGACAGCTGGGAGGGACTTATTCTCAGCTGTCGTATCTGAGCGAATCTGCAAAGACAGTGATTATGTATGAGTGTGGTGAAAGTGTTGAATGATGATGAAAGTATTTTCTTTTTAGGGATTTTCTTTTTTTGGGTCACCCTCCCCTCGGTGGGAGACGGCCGACTTGTTGAAAAAAAGGGAATATAAATGTATAAATTCAAGGATTATGTGGAGTAAAATAAAGGTTGAATGTGAAAAGTGGGTTATAGTAAGTGTTTATGCACCTGGAGAAGAGAGAAGTGTAGAGAGAGAGAGATTTTGGGAAATGTTGAGTGAGTGCATGGGAGTTTTGAACCAAGTGAGAAAGTACTTGTGGTTGGGGTCCTTAATGCTAAAGTGGGTGAAAATGTTGTGGAGGGAGTAGTAGGTAAATTTGGGGTGCCAGGGGTAAATGTAAATGGGGAACCGTTAATTGAGCTATGTGTAGAAAGAGGTTTGGTAATAAGTAATACATATTTTATGAAAAAGAGGATAAATAAGTATACAAGGTATGATATAGTACATAATGAAAGTAGTTTGTTAGATTATGTATTGGTGGATAAAAGGTTGATGAGTAGGCTTCAGGATGTACATGTTTATAGAGGGGCAACGGATATATCGGATCATTATTTAGTTGTAGCTACAGTTAGAGTAAAAGGTAGATGGGACAGAAAGAAAATGGCAACAGCAAGTAAGAAAAAGGTAAAAGTGTATAAACTAAGAGAGGAGGAAGTTAGTGTGAGATATAAGCAACTATTGCAGAAAGGTGGGCTAGTGCAAGTATGAGTAGTTGGGGGTTGAAGAGAGTTGGGATAGTTTTAAAAATGCAGTATTAGGAATGTGGGGCAGAAGTTTGTGGATATAGGAGGGTAGGTGCAGGAGGAAGAGGAGTGAGTGGTGGAATGAAGAAGTAAAGGGTGTGATAAAAGAGAAAAAGGTGCTTATGAGAGGTTTTTACAAAACAGAAGTGTTAATAGAAAAAGCAGAGTATTTTATTTTATTAACACATGCGATTCCCACCAAGGCAGGGTGGCCCGAAAAAGAAAAACTTTCATCATCATTCACTCCATCACTGTCTTGCCAGAGGGTGCTTTACACTACAGTTATAAAACTGCAACATTAACACCCCTCCTTCAGAGTGCAGACACTGTACTTCCCATCTCCAGGACTCAAGTCGGCCTGCGGTTTCCCTAATCCTTCATAAATGTTACTTTGCTTCCTCCATCAACCGTCAAGTATTAAAAACCATTTGTCTCCATTCACTCCTATCAAATACGCTCCCCACATGCTTGCTGGAAGTCCAAGCCCCTCGTACACAAAACCTCCTTTACCCCCTCCCTCCAACCTTCCTAGGCCAACCCCTACCCCTCCTTCCCTCCACTACAGATTTATGCACTCTCGAAGTCATTCTGTCTCGTTCCATTCTCTCTACATGTCCGAACCACCTCAACAACCACTCCTCAGCTTTCTGGATAATAGTTTTGGTAATCCCGCACCTCCTCCTAATTTCCAAACTCCGAATTCCCCTGCATTATATTCACACCACACATTGACCTCAGACATGACATCTCCACTGCCTCCAGCCTTCTCCTCATTGCAACATTCATCACCATGCTTCACACCCATATAAGAGTGTTGTATAACTATACTCTCATACATTCCCCTCTTACTTCCATGGACAAAGTTCTTTGTCTCCACAGACTCAGTGCTCCACTCACCCTTTTCCCCTCATCAATTCTATGATTCACCTCATCCTTCATAGACCCATCTGCTGACATGTGGTGAGAGAGTGCAAAAGGAGAGCAGATGAAAGAGTGGGAGTGGCACTGTCAACAAATTTTGCTGAAAACAAGAAAAAATTTTGAGTGAGATAAACAAGGTAAGAAAGCCTAGAGGACGAATGGTTGTCAGTTAAAAACAGAGTAGGGAGTTAGTAGATGGGGAGCTGGAGGTGAGTGGGTAAATGGCGGGAATATTTTGAGAACTTTAAATGTCGATGAAAAAAGGAGCGGTAATTTCATACACTGGCCAGGGAGGTATAACATTGTTTAGGAGTGAAGAAGAGCAGGATGTGAGTGTGGGGAGTGCGTGAGGCATTAAGTAGAATGAATGGGGAGTAAAGCAGCTGGAACTGACGGGATCATGACAGAAATGTTAAAAGCAGGTGGCGATATAGTGTTGGAGTGGTTGGTATTTTTCTTTAATAAATGTATGAAAGAGGAAAGGTACCTAAGGATTGGCAGGAGCATGTATAGTTCCTTTATATAAAGGGAAGGGGATAAAAGAGATTGTAAGAATTGTAGGGGAATAAGTTTACTGAGTATACCAGGTAAAGTGTACGTTAGGGTTATTATTCAAAGAATTATAGGTAAGACAGGGGTAGGATTGCAGATGAGCAAGGACTTTAGAGTGGGTAGGGGATGTGTAGATCAAGTGTTTACATTGAAACATATATGTGAACATTATTTAGAAAAAGGAAGGAAGTTTTCATTACATTTATGGATTTAGAAAAGGCATATGATAGAGTGGATAGGGGAGCAATGTGGCAAATGTTGCAAGTGTATGGAATAGGTAGTAAGTTACTGAATGCTGGAAAGAGCTTTTATGAGGATAGTGAGGCTCAGGTTAGGGTGTGTAGAGAGAGGGAATTACTTCCCAGTAAAAGTGAGTCTTAGACAGGGATGTGTAATGTCACCATGGTGGTTTAATATATTTATAGATGGGGTTGTAAAAGAAGTAAATGCTAGGGTGTTGGGGAGAGGGTGTGATTAAATTATGGAAATTAAATGCAAAATGGGAGTTGACACAGTTACGTTTTGCTGATGATACTGTGCTTATGGGAGATTCAAAAGAAAAGTTGCAAAGGTTAGTGGACGAGTTTGGGAGGGTGTGTAAATGTAGAAAGTTGAAACTGAACATAGATAAGAGTAAGGTGATGAGCGTATCAAATGGTTTAAATAAAGAAAAATTGGATATCACATTGAGAGAGGGATTATGGTAGAAATGAATGTTTTCAGATATTTGCGGTTGACTTGTCAGCGGATGGATTTATGAAGGATGAAGTTAACCATAGAATTGATGAAGGAAAAAAGGTGATTGGTGCATTGAGGTATCTGTGGAGACAAAACGTTATCCATGGAGGCAAAGAGGAATGTATGAAAGTATAGTGGTACCAACACTCTTATATGGGTGTGAAGCATGGGTTGCAAATGCTGCAGCAGGAGGCAGCTGGAGGCAGTGGAGATGTTCTGTCTAAGGGCAATGTGTGGTGTAAATATGCAGAAAATTCGGAGTGTGAAATTAGGAGGAGGTGTGGAGTTACTAAAAGTATTTGTCAGAGGGCTGAAGTGGGATTGTTGAGGTGGTTTGGTCATTTAGAGAGAATAGATCAAAGTAGAATGACTTGGAGGCGTATAAATCTGTAGGGAAAGGACGGCGGGGTAGGGGTCGTCTTCGAAAAGGTTGGAGGAAGGGGTAAAGGAGGTTTTGTGGGCAAGGGGCTTGGCCTTCCAGCAAGCATGTGTGAGCGTGTTAGATAGGAGTTAATGGAGACGAATGGTTTTGGGACCTGAGAGCTGTTGGAGTGTGAGCAGGGTAATATTTTGTGAAGGGATTCAGGAAACCAGTTAATTGATTTACAGTGGACCCTCGGTTAGCGGCCGTAATCCATTTCCCGGAGCTAGGCCTTTAACAAAATGGCCTCTAACCAACCGAAATAATATTCCCAGAAGAATTAAAGTAAATACAATTAATCCGTTCCAGACAAAATATTCAAAAAATAACTGTCCAGAGTGCTCTGTTTCTGGCGCCTCTTTAACATTTCGCTGAAGTGGGACAAGGTTTGTCACTAAACATGTTGCAGATATGGCTTGTTTCAGCTTGGTCAGGATGGTGTTTTTCAACAGAACTTTGTAGCCTATTCCACATTCCACACATTTCCTTAATCACTGATGAAGGCACCTCCTCTCTCTTCCTCCTCCTGTGAAGCAAGTTCCTGAGCTGTGGTCTGTTGCTTTTCCCGATGAAGCTCTTGGGAGCTCTTCAGTTGTTAGCTCTACCCTGTGGTCCTCCACCAACTCATCCACATCCTCATCACTCACCTCCAACCCCAGGCTGTTCCCCAATGTCACAATATCTTCCACAACAGGCAAAGGGTCGTCAGCTGCAAATCCTTCAAAATCCCTCTGTTGGATACAATCTGGCCACATTGGTCTGCAAGCAGAGTTCAAAGTCCTGGTAGTCACTCCCTCCCATGCCTTACCTATAAGGCCTATGCAGTTGTGAAAATTGAAGTGAATCTTCCAGAACTCTCTAAGGGTCAATTCAGTGTCTGAGGTCATTTCAAAGCACTTCTGAAACACTGCTTTGGTGTACAGTTTCTTGAAGTTAGAAATGACCTGCTGGTCCATGGGCTGGAGAAGAGGAGTAGTGTTAGGAGGCAAGAACTCACTTTTATAAATTTGAAGTCCCTAGACATTTGGTCTTCCATGTCTGGAGGATGTGCAGGAGCATTATCCCGTACCAGGAGGCACTTGAGTCCCAAATTTTTATCCTGAAGGTATTTTTTCACACTTGGGCCAAACACATCATCAACCCAATCTTTGAAAATTGACCTTGTGACCCATGCATTTGACTTGATTTCCACATCACACGCAATCTTTTCTTGTGAACATTGTGTTTCGTGAACACTCTGGGAGTTTCAGAGTGATACACGAAAAGCTTCACTTTGAAATCCCCACTTGCATTGCTACACAACATGAGAGTTAGCCTGTCTTTCATAGGCTTGCGTCCACGATGTCTTTTCCTCCTGCGTGATGTAGGTCCTGTTGGGCATTTTCTTCCAAAACAGGCCTGTTTCGTCACGTTAAACACTTGTTGGGGTTTCAGATTTTCACTCTTTATGTAGTCCTGAAATTCCTGCACAAACTTTTCAGCAGAATGTTTGTCTGAACTTGCAACCTCACCATGCCTTACAACACTGTGTATGCCACTACGCTTCTTAAATCTCTCAAGCCAGCCTTTGCTGGCCCTAAGTCACTACCAGCAGCACTTGTTCCAGGAGTTTCTTCACAAGATCTTCATGCAAACGCCTTGCCTTCTCACAAATAAAAGACTCCACTACACTGTCTCCCACCATTTGTTTTTTTTTAATCCACAATAATAATAACTTTTCCATTTGTTCCATTATTGGTGACCTTTGTTTCGTAAGCACATTTACTCCTTTGGCAACATCAGCCTCCTTGATCTGTTCTTTCTTTGACAGGATGGTTGTAATTGTTGATTTGTTTTTCCCAAACATCCTGGCAAGTTCCAGCACCCGCATACCACTCTCATATTTCTCAATCACTTCTCTCTTAAATTCCATGGTATTTCTCACTCTCTTTGCCACAGGAACTTTACTAGGAACTTTCTTGGGAGCCATGGTTACTTATTTCGCAGTTGCACTGGCAAAAAACAATGGAAAACAAGCGAAATGTTTGTATGAATGAGCAGAAGCTTCCTACCTACCGAGAGACACAAACAAACTGAGCGCAAGCGTCCCCAGCCGCGGGTTGACGCGTCCAATACGCCGCTAACCGGAATAACGGCCGCTAACCAGGAGCCGTAAAACCGGCCGCTAACCGAGTTGGCCGCTAACCGAGTTGGCCGCTAACAGGAACGGCCACTAACCGAGGGTCCACTGTACAGTGGTCCCTCGGTTTTCACCAAAAATTCATTCCAGAATGCTGCTCAAGTGCCATTACCGAACGAATTTACTTCCTTAAGAAATAATGTCACGTAGGTTAGTCTATTTCAGACCCCCAAGAATACACTTGCAACAGCACTTACGAAAATACACTTACATAAATGTTCGAGTTTGGAGATGCACGAAAACCGAGGGACCACTGTACTTGGACTTGAGTCCTGGAAATGGGAAATACAATGCCTGCACTTTAAAGGAGGGGTCTGGGATAGTGACAGTTGGGAGGATTTATTCTCAGCTGTTGTATCTGAGCGCCTCTACAAAGACAGTGATTATGTATGAGTGAGGTGAAAGTGTTGAATGATGATGAAAGTATTTTCCTTTTGGGGATTTTCTTTCTTTTGGAGTCACCCTGCCTCGGTGGGAGACGGCTGACTTGTTGAAAAAATAACAAAATGTTTATATGCTATGTAACATGTTTCTTATATAATTTTGAAGAAAATATCATAGCTGGATTAATGAAATTGTCTATATTAATGTAAAATAAGACATTTAATGTGCCCAAGAGTAATTATTATTACGTACTCTTAGTATTACTATGGCGTTAAGACTAGCGGGCCCTACTGTATACACACACACACACACACCTCTGGATTTTCTTCTATTTCCTTACTAGTTCTTGTTCTTGTTTATTTCCTCTTATCTCCATGGTGAAGTGGAACAGAATTCTTCTTCCATAAGCCACGCGTGTCGTAAAAGTCGACTAAAATGCTGGGAGCAAGGGCTAGTAACATCTTCGCCTGTATAAATTACAGTGGACCCCGGATTACGTCATTATTTTATTTCAGAATGCTGTTCAAGTGCCGTTACAGACGAATTTGTTCCCATAAGGAATAATGTAAATTAGATTAGTCCTTTTAGACCCCCAAAAATACACTTACAAAATCACTTACAAAAATAAACTTACATAAAAGGGCGAGTTTGGAGACTAGCGTAAACCGGGGGTCCACTGTACTAAATTTAAAAAGAGAAACTTTCATTTTTCCTTTTAGGTCACCCTGCCTTAGTGGAATATGGCCAGCTTGTTGAAAAAATAAAAATTATATGTTTTATATTTTTCAGTGATATCTACAAGAGCAACAATATAATAGATAACTTCAGCATCATACTTGATAACCTGTTCCGTCCATTGTTTGAAGTGACCATCAACCCCAGTAGTCATCTAGAACTTCATGCCTTCTTGCAGTATGTACAACTTAATATATTACTGTACAGTTGTTCCTACAAATTTGCAGTTCTGTACACTAAATTATATCATATAATTTTTTTTTTTGGTGCCTGTCTTGTTTTGGCTAAATGGATGGTCTGTAAATTGAAAACCATCCATGTTATCTGAGAAATAGGGTAAAACTCAGATTTTTTGTGTGGTGATGGATTCAGACTGGAAAACAATTGTTATATAGGAGAAGCCTGAAGACATGATTAATTAACAAAGATAATGTTGCTTTAGTGGCAGGAATGCCAACAGCGTTTATTTTGGACTCTTTTTATTAAATTGCAGTTTGTCAAATTTTGTGCAAAATTAGCCAAATTACCAACTGTTGTGCACTTTATATATAGAGTAGTCCAGATCGTTGAATGGGCGAGTTCTTGATAGAATGAAAGACAACTACCAAAATAAGAATTGGGCCCAATTGAGCAATGGAACTGGCTTCAAATGTGATTCAAAGTGGGTGAAATTGCCGCTGCATAAGTTGTGTCCAGACCACCAAATTTGGACATGTGTAATTCCATATGTTTTTCACCAGATTTTGCATTTTTGCTGCCCCTTTTTTTTTCAGAAAAATATATTCTTCCATTTCAGAAGATAAAATTATTTATTTTATATTAATATTTTTAAAAAATTGTGACACTCTCGGCACTTTTAACCCTTAAAATGCCACAGGGTTAAAAATAAAAGCCTACCATATGATCCAATAAGTTTTGAAAAGAAAATATGTTTTCTTCTGAAATTGATGAGATTATTTTTACAGTGGTAATAAAACAAATAGAATTGAAATACAAGCAATACTTACATAATTGTGCAGCTGCAAGTTGGCATTTTGGCACTCAGTATGTAAAAATGTAAAGATGCTTCATAACAAAAGTCAAGAAGGTGAAAGGTTTAACTAAGCTAAAAGTGTGTAGGGTTGTCTTTATACTCTACTATTAAGAGGATATTTTCAGTTAATAATGATTGCTTAAACCCTACACAAAATGGAGTAATATTATCACTTATCTATGTCTGTATTTTTATGATTACAGTACTGTAGATATACATACAGTGGACCCCCGGTTAGCGGCCATAATTTGTTCCAGAATGCTGTTCGAGTGCCGTTACAACGAATTTGTTCCCATAAGGAATAATGGAAATCAGATTAGTCCATTTAGACCCCAAAAATATATTTACAAAAGCACTTACAAAAATACACTTACATAATTGTTTGAGTTGGGAGCAGTACGAAATCTGGGGTCCACTGTATGTAAATCATATTTTAATTTTTATTTTATAACTGGAATGTATTCAGATCATGCTCTTTCTCAGATATGTGATTGGGTTTGATAGTGTGGATGATGAAAGTAAACCTGAAACTTCAGTAATGGACAAAGACACTCTGCCTCCACAGCTGTGGTCAAACATGGAAAATCCACCTTATGCCTACTACCTCTACTACATGTAAGATTAGAGTTTCTATTGATTAATCTGTTTAGTACACAAAAAAATAAATTATCTGTCTATATTCTACATTAGTTGTCATATTCTCCCATAATTATATACGTATATGGGTTATAGTAAGTGTTTGTGCACCTGGAGAAGGGGAAGTGTAGAGGAGAGAGAGATTTTGGGAAATGTTGAGTGAGTGCATGGGAGTTTTGAACCAAGTGAGAGAGTACTTGTTTAATGCTAAAGTGGGTAAAAATGTTGTGGAGGGAGTAGTAGGTAAATTTGGGGTGCCAGGGGTAAATGTAAATGGGGAGCCTTTAATTGAGCTATGTGTAGAAAGAGGTTTGGTAATAAGTAATACATATTTTATGAAAAAGAGGATAAATAAGTATACAAGGTATGATATAGCACGTAATGAAAGTACAGTGGAACCTCCACTAATGAGCCATCCACGTGTGAGTTTTTCCAGATACGAGCAGTCGATCGGTCGATTTTTGCTTCCATAGGCGAGCGAAATTTCCAGATTCGAGCGGGCCTCAAGGGAGGTTCCTTGACGCTGGTGAGGGCTCTTGCTCTTGATCTAGGGAATTGGATCTTATTTGTTTGTTGGACTATCTTATTGAAACTTAGGCAATGTATGATGCAAAGATGTTTCTTAATGTACACCAAAATTGAAAGAAATCTGACTGTAAATACGGAGTTCACTTCTCAGCCTTAGCTGGCCCTTAGCGGTATATTTTCGTATGGTTTTTATGGTTGTATTCTCATTTTTGGTCTCAATTGATAGAATAGAAGATATATTACAGAAATAGATATGATTTTGATTGCTTTCACAACGAAAAGTACCTTGAAATTGAGCTCAAAGTAGCTGAAATGTTTGATTTTGCTGATGTTCAAGAGTCCAATACCTGTCCAAGTGGCCATTCCAATATGCAGTCACGAATGGGTTGACATTATTCGTACAATTATTAAAATAATGCAATAGTCTGCATAACAGTAAATCTTCTGTTTTTTGTGAATAAAAATTCCAAATGGTAAGTAAGAGTATTATTATAAGAATACGTACGTACTAATAATAATAATAATAATAATAATAATATGTATAATATAATAATTACAGTGGACCCGAGTTTCGGTCATAATTCATTCAGAAGGCTGTTCAAGTGCCATTGCGAGACGAAATTGTTCCCTTAAGGAAAAATGTAAATTAGATTAGTCCTTTCAGACCCCAAAATACACATACAAAAGCACTTATAATATTAAACTTACATAATTGTTCGATTTCCGAGGTGACCGAAACTCGGGGGTCCACTGTATATACATAATAATATATGTAATATAATGTAAATTATTATAAGAATATGTATGTACAGTGGTCCCCCGCCTAATGAGCACCCCGGAAATCGTACAATTCTTTCTTCTTCAACAATTGCGTTTCCACCAAGGCGGGTGGCTTAAAAGAAAAACAAAGTTTCTCTTTAACTTAGTAATGTATACAGGAGAAGGGGTTACTAGCCCTTGCTCCCGGCATTTTAGTCGACTCTTACGACACGCATGGCTTACGGAGGAAGAAGTCTGTTCCACTTCCCCATGGAGATAAGAGGAAATAAGAACAAGAACTAGTAAGAAAATAGAAGAAAACCCAGAGGGTGTGTATATACATGCTTGTACATGAATGTGTAGTGGGACCTAAGGGTAAGTAAAAGTAACAAGACATACCTGAAATCTTGCATATTTATGAGACAAAAAAGACACCAGCAATCCTACCATCATGTAAAACAATTACAGGCTTTCGTTTTACACTCACTTGGCAGGACGGTAGTACCTCCCCGGGTGGTTGCTGTCTACCAACCTACTACCTAGAAAATCGTACAATTATGTAAGTATAATATTGTAAGTGCTTGTGGAAGTGTATTTTTGGGGGTCTGAAATAGACTAACCTACGTGACATTATTTCTTAAGGAAGTAAATTCGTTCGGTAATGGCACTTGAGCAGGCTTCTGGAATGAATTTTGCTCGTTAGGCGGGGGACCACTGTACTAATAAATAATACGTAATTATAATAATAATACTATAAGTGAGTTTCAGATCGCCACCACAAGATGGCAGTGTGTATCAAAACATCACCGCTCAGGGAGGGAGGGAAATTCTTGTGTTTTCATTAAGTTTCGTGCAGTTATTTTGCGAAATTTCTCCTTTCTAACCATGGGTCTTAAGAAAGCAAGTGCAAAAGACAGTGCTGAGAAGAAAATGAGGATGATTTCCATGGAATTAAAGCAGGAAATCATACATAAACACAAACTAGGTGTAGCATTAAGAGTGTAGCATTAAGAGTGTAGTATTAAGAGTGTAGCATTAAGAGTGTAGCATTAAGAGTGTAGCATTAAGGGTGTAGCATTAAGGGTGTAGCATTAAGAGTGTAGCATTAAGAGTGTAGCATTAAGGGTGTACCATTAAGGGTGTAGCATTAACCCTTTCAGGGATTTGACGTACTAGTACGGCTTACGCACCAGGGCGTTTGACGTACTAGTACGCCTAAATTCTAGCGCCCTCAAATCAAGCAGAAACAGGCTGGTAGGCCTAAATGTGAGAGAATGGGTCTGTGCGGTCAGTGTGCGCAGTATAAAAAAATCCTGCACCACACAGTGCATAATGAGGAAAAAAAAAACTGACCGTGTTTTTAGTTTAAAACAGTGACTTTGCAGTCTATTTTCGTATAGTATTTATGCTTGTATTCTCGTTTTCTTAGTCTCATTTGATAGAATGGATGATATATTACAGAAATAGAGATAATTTTGACTGGTTTCACGATGACAAGTACCTTGAAACTGAGCGCAAAGTAGCGAAAATGTTCGATTTTTGCCTATGTTCAAGAGTAAACAAATCACGCCATGCGTCCAATACACATCAACTGGGTAGTCTAATATTCTTCCACAAGTGAGCTGATATTATTTATAACGTTTTTACAATGATGCAGTAGTATACATAACAGAAAATCTACAATTTTTTGTGAGAATAAAAATTCAAAATGGAAAGCAAAAGTAATGCAATAGGAGCCTGGAGACATGACTAATGAACAGATAAAATGTTATTTTAGTGCCAGGAATGTCTGTCTTGTTTATTCTGGACCCTATTTTGAAATTGGCATCTTCTGAAATTTGTGTGAAATTGGCAATATTGCCAATTTCTGACCGCTTTATTGGGTAGTTGAAATCGGTAAATTAGTTGTTTCTTGTACTCAATCGATAGAACAAATGGAATTCTACAATAATAGCTATGATTTTCGTAGACTGATACATTGGAATTGGCCGAAAATAGGGCTCAAAGTGGGCAAAATCGCTGATGCGTAAATATCTTTGATACCGCTAACTTTGCGAGAGCATAATTCCGTTAGTTTTTCACCAAATTTCATACTTTTGGTGGCATTATGATCTGAAAAAGATGCTCTATCATTTCATAAGAAAAAATAATTTTTTTTTTCCGAAAATGTTTCGACCCTGAGAGAGAGTTAAGAATCGAGGTCTCGACCCTGAAAGGGTTAAGGGTGTAGCATTAAGGGTGTACCATTAAGAGTGTAGCAATTAAGCCATTAAGCGATAAAAAAAGGACGATCTAATGGAGTTTGCCTTACAAACTATGTTTTCTGTTATAAAAGCATGGGAAGGTATGCCAGGAGCAGGAATGGCCGCCGTGGTGGCCCTATACTCCACAACAACAATGGCCGCTGCCTCCGCCTCCACTAACACTACTCACATACGTAATATTTCATTCAGTCTAGTGTATATATCATGTTTCTATGTTATTAATATTGTTTAGTATGTCATATTAGATGAATTGTGATAGATAAATAAGCCGTAGAGTTGATATTAGGGAAATTATTGAAGTATTTTGTGCTGCCTGGAATTCCACTGGAATGGATTAATTCCATTTCAATTAATTTAAATGAGGAAAATTGACTCCACAAACGAGCAAATCCAGTTGCGAGCAAGGTCATGGAACGGATTAAACTCGTTAGTAGAGGTTCCACTATAGTTTGTTTGATTATGAATTGGTGGATAAAAGGTTGATGGGTAGGCTTCAGGATGTACATGTTTATAGAGGGGCAACGGATATATCGGATCATTATTTAGTTGTAGCTACAGTTAGAGTAAAAGGTAGATGGGACAAAAAGAAAATGGCAACAGCAAGTAAGAGAGAGGTAAAAGTGTATAAACTATGGGAGGAGGAAGTTAGGGTGAGATATAAGCAACTATTGGCAGAATGGTGGGCTAGTGCAAGTAGGAGTAGTGGGGGGGTTGAGGAGGGTTGGGATAGTTTTAAAAATGCAGTATTAAAATGTGGGGCAGAAGTTTGTGGCTATAGGAGGGTGGGTGCAGGAGGAAAGAGGAGTGAGTGGTGGAATGATGAAGTAAAGGGTGTGATAAAAAAGAAAAAGGTAGCTTATGAGAGGTTTTTACAAAACATAAGTGTTAATAGAAGAGCAGAGTATATGGAGAGTAAAAGAAATGTGAAGAGAGTGCAAAAGGAGAGCAGATGATAGTGGAACAGCCTTTGTCAAGAAATTTTGCTGAAAACAAGAAAATTTTTTGGAGTGAGATAAACAAGTTAAGAAAGCCTAGGGAATGAATGGATTTGTTAGTTAAAAACAGAGTAGGGGAGTTAGTAGATGGGGAGCTGGAGGTAGTGGGTAGATGGCAGGAATATTTTGAGAAACTTTTAAATGTTGATGAAAAAAGGGAGGCGGTAATTTCATGCACTGGCCAGGTAGGTATAACAGCGTTTAGGAGTGAAGAAGAGCATGATGTGAGTGTGGGGCAGGTGCATGGGGCATTACATAGAATGAAAGGGGGTAAAGCAGCTGGAACTGACGGGATCATGACAGAAATGCTAAAAGCACGGGGGGATATAGTGTTGGAGTGGTTGGTATTTTTGTTTAATAAATGTATGAAAGAGGGGAAGGTACCTAGGGATTGGCAGAGAGCATGTATAGTTCCTTTATATAAAGGGAAGGGGGATAAAAGAGATTGTAAGAATTATAGGGGAATAAGTTTACTGAGTATACCAGGTAAAGTGTACGGTAGGGTTATTATTGAAAGTATTAGAGGTAAGACAGAGAGTAGGATTGCAGATGAGCAAGGAGGCTTAAGAGCAGGTAGGGGATGTGTAGATCAAGTATTTACATTGAAGCATATATGTGAACAGTATTTAGATAAAGATAGGGAAGTTTTCATTGCATTTATGGATTTAGAAAAGGCATATGATAAAGTGGATAGGGGGCAGTGTGTCAAATGTTGCAAGTGTATGGAATAGGTAGTAAGTTACTGAATGCTGTAAAGAGTTTTTATGAGGATAGTGAGGCTCAGGTTAGGGTGTGTAGGAGAGAGGGAAATTACTTCCTGGTAAACGTAGGTCTTAGACAGGGATGTGTAATATCACCATGGTTGTTTAATATATTTATAGATTGGGTTGTAAAAGAAGTAAATGCTAGGGTGTTGGGGAGAGGGGTGGGATTAAATTATGGGGAATCAAATGCAAAATGGGAGTTGACACAGTTACTTTTTGCTGATGATATTGTGCTTATAGGAGATTCTAAAGAAAAGTTGCAAAGGTTAGTGGACGAGTTTGGGAGGGTGTGTAAAGGTAGAAAGTTGAAAGTGAACATAGATAAGAGTAAAGTGATGAGGGTATCAAACGATTTAAATAAAGAAAAATTGGATATCACATTGGAGAGAGGGATTATGGAAGAAGTGAGGGTTTTCAGATATTTGGGAGTTGACTTGTCAGCGGATGGGTTTATGAAGGATGAGGTTAACCATAGAATTGATGAAGGAAAAAAGATGAGTGGTGCGTTGAGGTATCTGTGGAGACAAAAAACGTTATCCATGGAGGCAAAGAAGGGAATGTATGAAAGTATAGTGGTACCAACACTCTTATATGGGTGTGAAGCATGGGTTGCAAATGCTGCAGTGAGGAGGTGGCTGGAGGCAGTGGAGATGTACTGTCTAAGGGCAATATGTGGTGTAAATCTAATGCAGAAAATTCAGAGTGTGGAAATTAGGAGGTGTGGAGTTACTAAAAGTATTTGTCAGAGGGCTGAAGAGGGGTTGTTGATGTGGTTTGGTCATTTAGAGAAAATGGATCAAAGTAGAATGACTTGGAGAGCGTATAAATCTGTAGGGGAAGGAAGGCGGGGTAGGGGTCATCCTCAAAATGGTTGGAGGGAGGGGGTAAAGGAGGTTTTGTGGGCGAGGGGCTTGGCCTTCCAGCAAGCATGTGTGAGCGTGTTAGATAGGAGTGAATGGAGACGAATGGTTTTTGGGACCTGACAAGCTGTTGGAGTGTGAGCAGGGTAATATTTTGTGAAGGGATTCAGGGAAACCAGTTAATTAATTTAGTTGGACTTGAGTCCTGGAAATGGGAATTACAATGCCTGCACTTTAAAGGAGGGGTTTGAGATATTGGCGGTTTGGAGGGTGATTATGTGTGAGTGAGGTGAAAGTGTTGAATGATGATGAAAGTATTTTCTTTTGGGGATTTTCTTTCTTTTTGGGTCACCCTGCCTCGGTGGGAGTTGGCCGACGTGTTGAAAAGAAAAATATATATACATGTATATATATATATATATATATTTTTTTTTTTTTTATTAACACATCGGCCGATTCCCACCAAGGCAGGGTGGCCCGAAAAAGAAAAACTTTCATCATCATTCACTCCATCACTGTCTTGCCAGAGGGGTGCTTTACATATATATACAGTGGACCCCCGAGTTTCGGCCATAATCCATTCCAGAAGGCTGTTCAAGTGCCATTACTGAACGAATTTGTTCCCATAAGGAATAATGTAAAATATGTAAGTTAGTTCGTTTCAGACCCCCAAAAATACACTTACAAAAGTACTTACAATATTACACTTACGTAATTGTTCGAGTTTTGAGGTGGTCGAAACTTGGGGGTCCACTGTATGGGAGAATATATATATATGAATAAAAATTATTTTCATACCAGGTATGCCAATATGTGCACATTAAACCAACTGAGGTTAGAGCGATCTCTAAACACTTTTGTGTTACGGCCCCACTGTGGTGAGGCTGGATCCATTCAGCACTTGGTAACTGGTTTTCTGCTCGCAGAAAATATTTCACATGGTTTACTTCTGCGCAAAGCTCCAGTATTGCAGTTCCTCTACTACCTGGCTCAAGTGAGTTATGATACAACCTAATTTTCCTTTATTAAGTTAAAAATTACCCTTCAAACATTTTTAGGATTTTATATCTACATTATAATTTTTTTTTTTTTTTTAAATAAATAACATACTGTACTTATTTTCAAATTGTAGATATTAGGGGAAATTTATTTGTGTGCATCCAAAAAGCCTACAGTAAGTAAATTTCAGTTCAATAAATGTCCTACTGTCCGTCACTCAGCAACGTCACCTACATCATAATAAAGGGATGTGAAATAAATAAATTTTTCCTTGATATACAGTAGGACCCCCGTATCCGAGGTGGATATGTTTCAAAGACTTGCCATGGGTACCGAAACTGTGGATAGTAGCAAAACCTATATATAAGTCCTATACATACCTATTATAAAGTTTAATTGATAAATTATGCATAATAAGTGGAGAATTATCACTTTTTCACTGATGGGAAGCATTTCATGGCTTCTCTTAGGCTTTGAAGAATTGCCAGTTTTTCTGCTTTGGGGCCATTATTATGCAAAATTATGAGGTATTTTTGGACACAGTGAATTACTGAAACCATGGATACCAAATCGATATGGGGGTTCTACTGTATTTAAAATGAATATATAAAACAATATTAACAATGAAAGATAAAAGAAGCTAAAAAACAATTTAACTTTTTTTTTTTTTTTTTTTTTTTTTGCCACTTTCATCAACACTTGTGTGTCTACTGGGTGCCATTATTGCTTGGCAGATACAATATATGGCAATTAAAATATCAAAATACAATCCACAAACAGCTAGCTCCTAGACGCATATGAATGGAAGGCTGAGACGGGGATGGCAGGGATTGGTGGTATGTCTCCCCCGTGGAGACAGTGGTCTCACCCACAGCAAAGCGGTGGCCTGAACTAGGGAAATATCCCATGGGAGACGCTCCAAATTTTTTCCCCTCCCACAAACCAAACCGTGTTAAGTTAATTTTACAAAAGGTTGTATAAAAAATTTCCACAATTTTTCAATAGTGTAATAACCAAAATGTGTCAAGTAAATCCGTGTAATATAAGGGTCTACTGTATTTTTAAGGTATTACATCCAGTTTATGTCAAAAAACAGGTTACGTCACGGTTCTTGGAACCAATTAATGATGTAGGGCAGGGTATGACTGTATATCAAAAACATATTGAAGAGCAAGACTATTAAGATAGCATTTTGCTCAAGGATAACAAAATGTCTTAAGTTTTTGTGTTTTAAGTATCTTAGTACAGTGGTACCTCTACTTACGAGCAGCTCCCAACTCGAACAATTATGTAAGTGCATTTTTGTAGGTGCTTTTGTAAGTGTATTTTTGGGGGTCTGAAATGGATTAATCTAATTTTCATTATTTCTTATGGGAAAAAATTCCTTCGGTATCGGCACTTGAATAGCCGTGTGGAACGAATTTTGCTCGTAACTCGAGGTACCACTGTATTACCCTCAGAGAGCTGAAGGGGTTGTTGAGGTGGTTTGGTCATTTAAAAAGGATTGAGCAAAATAGGATGACTTGCAGGGTATATAAATCTGTAGTGGAGGGAAGAAGGGGTAGGGATCATCCTAGGAAAGAATGGAGGGAGGGGGTAAAAGAGGTTTTGTATGCAAGGGGCTTGGACATACAGCAGGCATGTGTGAACATGTTAGATAGGAGTGAGTGGAGACGAATGGTTTTTAGGACTTTACGAGGTTTGGAATGTGAACAGGGTAATATTTTGTGAAGGGATTCAAGGAAACTGGTTAGCCAGACTTGAGTCCTGGAAGTGGGAGCTACAATGCCTGCACTTTAAAGGAGGGTTTTAGGATATTTGCCATTTGGAGTGACGTCTGAACTGTTGTATCTGCGCCCCTCTGCAAAGACAGTGATTACGTGTGAATTATGGCGAAAGTGTTCCTTTCTTTTTTGAGCTACCCTGCCTCGGTGGGAGACGGCCAGCATGTTGGGAAAAAAAAGTATCACTCTGCCTACCAGTTACTTAGAAGGATGGGTAAGGGAGGTTGGAAGTCAGTAGATCATCTGATATATGTCCATTCACTTATTTATAAAAACAGTTATGGACTGAATGATGGTGATGTTTTGTTCTCTGAATTTCCCTACCTTGGTCAGAAACTGTTAATGTGTTAAAAAAATTGTAATACAGGTTGTGTAAATAAAAATTGGAATATTATTATTTAACTAAGTTTTTCATTTTACAGATTGGTATAGCTATGTCACCTCTCTCCAATAATTCACTATTCCTGAACTACCATCGCAACCCTTTGCCAGAGTATTTGGCACGAGGGCTCTTAATATCTTTATCCACTGATGATCCACTCCAGTTCCACTTCACTAAGGAACCTCTCATGGAAGAATATTCTATTGCAACCCAAGTTTGGAAGCTCTCCCAGACAGATATGTGTGAACTGGCCAGAAACTCTGTTCTCATGAGTGGCTTTGAACATGAGGTATGACTTACCTAGTTTTTAGTTTTTGATGTTGAACAAACTGTTAAAAAAATGTTTGTCGTTGAGTTTAGTGAGCACTGCTAGGTCGTTATTCCGGATTTTGGTATCTTATATCTAGGAAAAGTTGAATTTAAATATTCTTGTTAAAAATATACAGTGGACCCTCTAATTTCGTGATTAATCCGTTTCAGAGAGTCTGCAGAAAGTCAAAATTCACGGAAATCAAAACCATTTTCCCCAATAAGAAATAATGTAAATCCAATTAATCCATTCCAGACACCCAAAAGTATTAGCAAAAAATACATTTTTTAGAGATTAAATATAGATTTACATACAGAAAAAATGAGAAATAATTATAAAGCACTAATGAAATGGATTAATGAACATTTAAATCACTATTATATACCTTTATTAAAGACTTGTGTTGGGAGAGGGAGGAGAGCTTGTTTAGAGACAGGTCAGAATACTTAAATATGACGAGTTAATATCAACTCTACGGCTTATTTATCTATCACAATTCATCTAATGTGACATAATAAACAATATTAATAACATAAAAACATAGAATGAATAAAATGTCATTACGTATGTCACGAGTGGTGGTGGTGTTGGGTTTTTAAGGGCCACTGAGAGCATAAGCCATACATATTAATGGTGGTGTAGGAGGCAACAGAGGCCACCACCGCTATTCACACAAACATTGTACGTAATTTATAAATAAGAAATATTTACACTTTAATTTATAAATAAGAAATACAGTGGTACCTCGAGTTACGATGGTCCCCAAAATCGCCCTTTTATGTAAGTTTATTTTTTTAAATGCTTTTGTAAGTATATTTTTGGGGGTGTAAAAGGACTAGTCTATTTTACATTATTCCTTATGGGGATAAATTCGTTTGGTAATGGCACTTGAACAGCATTCTCGAACGAAAAAATATCGTAACTCGAGGTACCACTGTATTTACACTTACCTTGGAGGAGATGGTGGCAGAGGGCGGCATTGTTGTCAGTGGCCCTATATACCTCAAACAACATTGGAGGAGTTTCGTGTCATCCTTTTTCTATCACTTAATCACTTAGCTTACTTGCTGGTGCTATAGCCTTTATCGACTCCTGCTGCTTTAGTATCGTACATATCGTAGAATCACTGAAGAAGGCACATTCTCCCCTCTCTCTTCCTCCTCCACTTTGGTATTTTGCTACGAGTTCTTTCTTGAATTCTATTGGGTCTCTCACCTTCTTTACCAAAGGGCTGGCACTAGGAGCTTTCTTTGCACCCATGGTGGTTTATTTAGCAGTTGCAAGCACAAAAAACAATGGATTATCGTATGAATGCGTGGAGTGATGGTCACTCGCCGAGAAACCATGCCAGACTGACTGAATGGTGTGTGGGAGGCTTTGTGTGCGCGCGGCTGCTGGGACGCGTTCTGCATGACTGCCGAATTCAGAGGCAAATCACGAAAATAGAGGCAATATTTTGACAAAAAAAGTTGCTGATAATCGAAATTCACGAAAATAGAGACTCACGAAATTAGAGGGTCCACTGTATATGAGTTGGCTTAAACAGCACGCTCTTTAGTGAACACCACACACTGTGGCGAATATCACATTCTGCAATGAACACCACACTGTAGCAAACACTGTGCTTTGTAGTGAACATTATGCTCTGTAATGATCACTATTTTCTGTAGCCCTTTCAGGGTCCAGACCCCCTTATCTGAAACTTGTCCACATGGTCCAAGAATTTAAAAAAAAAAAAAAAAATTCTTATGAAATGGTAGAGAATCTTTTTCTGAAGTTAATAAAACAAAAAGTATGAAATTTGATGCAAAATTGATGAAATTACGCTATCACAAATTTTGCTGTGTCAGCAGTATTTATGCACTGGCGATTTTGCCCACTTTAAGTCCTATTTTAGGGCAATTACATTGTTCCAGTTGACCAAATTCTTAGTTGTTTTGCTAGTATTCTTTCTATTTTATCTGAGCACAAAAAACTAAATCAAGTGATCAGAAATTGGTAATTTGGCCAGTTTCACACAAATTTCAAAATACGTAGGGTTCAGAATAAACAATGCAGGCATTCCTGGCACTAAAATAACATTTCCTCTGTTCATTAGTTATGTTCCAAGGCTTTACACATGAATTACATTTTGAATTTTTATTCACAAACAAATAGAAGATTTTCTGTCATGCATTATTGTAATAATTGTATAAATAATGTCACCGCATTTGGGAACACATGTTAGACTGACCAGTGGATGTGTATTGGACAAGTTACGTGATCTGTTTACTCTGAAATATCAGCAAAAATCAAATATTTTTGCTAGTTTGAGCTCATTTTCAAGCTATTTTCAGTCCTCAAACCAATCAAAATCATCTCTATTTCTGTAATATATCTTCAATTCTATCAAATGAGGCCAATAAACCATGAATACAACCATAAAAAACATACAAAAATACACAGCAAAATCGCAGTTTTAAACCAAAAACACAGTCACAGTTTTTTCTCATTATGCACTGCATGCTGCAGGACTTTTTTTATATGGTGCACACTTACCACACACACCAATTCTTTCTTATCTAGTCTCAAATTTACAGCTCACAGCTCATCTGAGTGAACTGAGCTCATGGCATAGGACTACTGCACTGACACTGGCTTCAAAACTATAGAACTACGGCACTGACACAGAAGAGGGTAGTGAACATTATGCTCTGTAGTGAATGTTATGTAGCGAACACTATGCTCTGTAGTGAACACCATGCTCTGTAGTGAACACTGTACTCTAGTGTAGTGAACACTGTGCTCTGTAGTGTAGTGAACACTGCTTTGTAGTGTAGTGAACACTGTGCTCTGTAGTGAACACCATGCTCTGTAGTGAACACTGCTCTATAGTGAACACCATGCTCTGTAGTGAACACTGCTCTGTAGTGTAGTGAACAGTGCTCTGTAGTGTAGTGAACACTATGCTCTGTAGTGAGCACCATGCTCTGTAGTGAACACTGTGCTCTGTAATGAACACTTTGTTCTGTAGTGAACACTGTGCTCTGTAGTGTAGTGAACATTATGCTCTGTAATGAACACTTTGCTCTGTAATGAACACTATGCTCTGTAATGAACACTATGCTCTGTAGTTAACACTATGCTCTGTAGTTAACACTATGCTCTGTAGTTAACACCATGCTCTGTGGTGAACACTGTGCTCTGTAGTGTAGTGAACACTGTTCTGTAGTGAACACTATGCTTTGTAGTGAACACTGTGGTCTGTAGTGAACACTATGCTTTGTAGTGAACACTGCTTTGCAGTGAACACTGTGCTCTGCTCTGTAGTGAACATTGTGCTCTATAGTGAACATTATACTCTGTGGTGAACACTGTGCTCTGTAGTGAACACTATGCCTTGTAGTGAACACTATGCTTTATAGTGAACACTATGCTCTGTAGTAAACACTATATGCTGTAGTAAACACTATACAGTGGTACCTCGAGTTACGATGGTCTCCAAAATCGCCCTTTTATGTAAGTTTATTTTTTTAAATGCTTTTGTAGGTATATTTTTGGGGGTGTAAAAGGACTAGTCTATTTTACATTATTCCTTATGGGGATAAATTCGTTTGGTAATGGCACTTGAACAGCATTCTCGAACGAAAAAATATCGTAACTCGAGGTACCACTGTATTTAGTTTAGGGTGAGTAGGTGATTTTTGAGAAAAGTCTTAAATTGATTTTCAGACAAGGTTAACTTAATATCTACTGGTAATGAATTCCAGATTCTGGGGCCCTTTATGTGCATAGAATTTTTACATTGGTTGGTATGGACTCGGGGTATATCAAAAAGTGATCTGTGTCTTGTGTTGTGGCCGTGGGACCTAGTAAAGTTGTTGAGGAGAATTTTGAGAGGAGGGTTGATATTAGCATGTAGAGTTTTGTGTATGTAGTAGGCACATGAATAGGTATGAATGTTTTCTACGGCGAGTAGTTTTAGAGTTTTGAATATTGGTGGAGTATGCTGTCTAGAGTGGGAATTTGTTATCATCCTGACTGCAGCCTTTTGCTGGGTTATGAGTGGTCTAAGGTGATTTAATGTTGTTAAGCCCCATGCACAGATTCCATAGGTGAGATGAGGGTAGATAAGTGAATGATATAGTACAAGGAGAGCTGATTGTGGCACATAATTGCTTATCTTTGATAATATGCCTACTGTCTTTGAGATTTTCTTGGAAATTTGTTGTATGTGTGTTTGGAATTTAAGACTATTGTCAAGGTGGATTCCTAGGAATTTTCCCTCTGTGAGTCTTGTGATGGGTGAACCATTGAGCGTTATGTTAAGTGGAACATTTGTGGCTTTGTTTCCAAACTGAATGAAGTAGGTCTTGTCAGTATTGAGAGTAAGCTTGTTTGTCATCATCCATGTCGATATTTTCTGTAATTCGGCATTAACAGTGTTGGCCAGTATGACTGGATTTGGGTGAGAGAAGACATATGTTGTGTCATCTGCAAATAATATGGGTTTGAGTAGTTGTGATGCATTCGGTAGGTCGTTTATGTAAATGAGGAATAGGAGTGGCCCCAGGACACTTCCTTGAGGGACTCCGACTGCAATTTGTTGTGTGGATGAGTTCGCTTCATTTGTGTACACGTATTGGCTTCTGTTGCTAAGGTATGACTTTAGGTAGTTGAGTGGGTGCCCCCTTATACCATAGTGTGCTAATTTTGTGAGCAGTAAATCATGGTCGACTGTATCAAAAACTTTGCGTAGGTCTACGAAGATTCCCAGCGGGACTTCTTTCTTCTCAAGTGCGGTGTATATTAACTCTAACATGTGTGTAATAGCATCGTTTGTGCTCTTGTTGGTCCTGAATCCAAATTGAGAGGGCCTGTTAGTATACTCTGTAATATTCAAAATTCTAGAGAGGGCGGTGTACTGTCAAGTAGTGAAGTATCTTAATGACAACAACATTCTTCATAGTTACCAATCAAGCTTTAGGAGCTCTTACTCAACCGACACCTCCCTAATTAATCTGATGGATTACATGAGAACTGAAATGTCGATAGGGAACCTCATAGGAATGGTAACTTCAGACTTGCAAAAGGCCTTCGATACTGTCAACCACAATGTATTATGTAAGAAACTTCAAGCTATTGGCATAGGTTCCATAGACTGGTTTAAGTCCTATCTTAGCAATAGGAAACAAATTGTCAAAATCAACAAAACAGAATCAGAACCACTGCCGATAGCATGTGGAGTTCCCCAAGGTAGTATTCTGGGTCCCTTATTATTCCTGTGTTATGTAAATGATATGCCCATCAGTGTCAAGTGCAAACTCCTACTATATGCCGATGACAGTGCTCTGTTAGTATCAGGTAAAGACCCACAAGATATAGCTAATGTATTAACACTGGAACTGGAGTCCTGCAGCAAATGGTTAGTAGACAACAAGTTATCGTTACACCTCGGGAAAACAAAAGCCATACTCTTTGGCACGAAATATAAACTGAGCAGGGTAAATAATTTTAATGTACGATGTAATGGGGAATCCATCACTTCAGTTTCATCAGTAAAATATATGGGAATCCCCTTTGACCCATGCATGTCAGGAGAATTGATAGGGAACAGTGTAGTAAAGAAAGCGAATGCCAGACTGAAGTTCCTCTACAGACAAGCACAGTGTCTACCTACTGAGGCTCGCAGGACCCTATGTCTTGCCCTTATACAATGTCATATTGACTACGCTTGCTCTTCATGGTACTCTGCCTTGACAAAAAAACTGAAAGATAAACTGCAAATCACACAGAACAAAATGATAAGATTCATCCTGGACCTGGACCCAAGAGAACATGTAGGCCAGGATGAATTTCAACAATTGGATATGCTGAATATTGAAGACAGAGTAAAACAACTTAAGTTGAATCAAGTTTATAAAATTGCTCACAAACAGTGTCCAGAATATCTTGTTGCCAATTTTGTCAAGGCTGGGAACCAAAGCAGTCATAGTACTAGGGGGAGAGAGCACAACTTTGTAGTACTCACAGTCAGTGGCCAGGCTTCAAACACCTTTTATTGTACAGCAATAAAGGAATGGAACAGACTGCCTGCACATGTCAAAGCCAGTCATAGCATCAGCCAGTTCAAGAAGAGAGCCAAAAGGTACCTAATGAATGTAGCGACAGAAAGGGAGGAGAATTATTTTTATTTTTTTTAGCTAACATACATGTACATGTAAATAACTCTTTTTACTTATTCCTTTTAATTATAGTATAATAACTAGTATCTACTATAGTGTATAATATTAAGGTATTAAATGGACCCCAATAAGTCACTCTGTCTGACTTTTTTGGGTTATCCTAGGTTTTCTACACATATGCTGCTATGTATGATAATCTATGTAACTGTATTTGTGTATACATACCTGAATAAACTTACTTACTTACTTAGAATACTGCTGTATACTAACAGCTCCAGGCTAGAATACTGCAGTATACTAACAGCTCCAGGCTAGAATACTGCAGTATACTAACAGCTCCAGGCTAGAATACTGCAGTATACTAACAGCTCCAGGCTAGAATACTGCAGTATACTAACAGCTCCAGGCTAGAATACTGCAGTATACTAACAGCTCCAGGCTAGAATACTGCAGTATTCTAACAGCTCTAGGCTAGAATACTGCACTATACTAACAGCTCCAGGCTAGAATACTGCTGTATACTAACAGCTCCAGGCTAGAATACTGCAGTATACTAACAGCTCCAGGCTAGAATACTGCTGTATACTAACAGCTCCAGGCTAGAATACTGCAGTATACTAACAGCTCCAGGCTAGAATACTGCTGTATACTAACAGCTCCAGGCTAGAATACTGTTGTATACTAACAGCTCCAGGCTAGAATACTGCTGTATACTAACAGCTCCAGGCTAGAATACTGCAGTATACTAACAGCCCTCTTCAAGGCAGGCAAAAATTGCTGAGCTGGAAAATATACAGAGTACTTTCACTGTCTGTGTATTCTCAGTCAACTATCTCAGCTAATCAGCTAATGATGCTTGATGTCCCTTCATTTGTATTCTTTGGAGTGTAGGCAAGAAATGTACATAATAATTTACACCAGGAAAATCCTGGAAAAGAGTGGTCCCATACCTGAATACTGAAATCACTCTATATGACAATAAGAGACTTGGCAGGTGGTGCAAAATACCCTCACTAAAATGCAGGAGTGCAGTGAGTACACTGAGAGAGTACTCAATGAGTGTCAGAGGTCCCCAACTCAATTCCTTCTCTCTGTGTATAAGGGAAATTATCAACAAATCTCTGGCTGTCTTCAACAGGGAACTGGACATGATCCTCAAATCAGTGCCTGACCAGCCAGGCTGTGGCTTATACACTGGACTGGACTGTGTGCAGCCAGCAGTAGCATCCTGGTTGATCAGGCCTTGATCCTCCAGGAGGCCTGATCTAGGACAGTGTCAAAGGGGTGTTGATCCTCAGAAGAATCCTTTTTAGGTATCCTTCAGGTATTCAATATTTATTTATTTTTTTATTAATACATCGGCCGTTTCTCACCAAGGTAGGGTGGCCCGAAAAAGAAAAACTTGCACCATCATTCACTCCATCACTGTCTTGCCAAAGGCATGCTTACACTACTGTTATAAAACTGCAACACCCCTCCTTCAGAGTGCAGGCACTGTACTTCCTACCGCCAGTACTCAAGTCTGGCCTGCCAGTTTTCCTGAATCCCTTCATAAATATTATAATCCCTGCTCACACTCCAACAGCATGTCAAGTCCTAGATACCATTTGTCTCCAGTCGCTCCTATCTAACACGCTCACACATGCTTGCTGGAAGTCCAAGCCCCTCGCACACAAAACCTCCTTTACCCCTCCTCCAACCTTTCCAAGGCCGACCTCTACCCCGCCTTACCTTCACTACAGATTTATACACTCTTGAAGTCATTCTATTTTGTTCCTCCCTCTCTACATGTCCGAACCACCTCAACAACAGTATATAGTATGTCCACAGAATATAAACCTGCATGTGATAATTTTGTTGGTATAAGTAGGTGTGAGTGGGAGAGTTGGTATTGCATGGCCACCGTCCTTCCCACGTATTGTATATGTTTACCTGGAGTTTACCTGGAGAGGGTTTTGGGAGTCAACACCCCCCTGCTGGCCGCACGCAAACTGACGTACGAACCACAGCCCGGTTGGTCAGGTACTGACTTTAGGTGCCTGTCCAGTGCCTTGTTGAAAACAGCCAGGGGTCTATTGGTAATCCCCCTTATGTATGCTGGGAGGCAGTTGAACAGTCTTGGGCCCCGGACACTTATTGTGTTGTCTCTCAATGTACTCATGGCACCCCTGCTTTTCATGTGCCTTTTTTTTTCTTAAAGGTGTCTCTGATTTTGAGTACACCTTTCATATAAACTAAATTATTCATTGAAATTATCCAGTAAAATAGTATAATTTTTATTTTAGATTAAATACAAAATATATTTTTATTTTCCTTCAGATTTTCATTCCATGTGAAAAACTGCTGATAATTAAAAGTTAGTGAACTGGAAGACCCTCTAGCAGAAATGTTGAATAATTGAAGTACATGGACAACTTTGTATATACTGAATCTGCTTAAAGGAAGAGACCTCTGCTAATTATAAATAAATAAATGTAGGGTAGATAATACAACAAAGAAGTAATTCCTCTGGTTAAAAATTATAAGGAATGGTGTATGAAGCTTCTAGGTAGACATGAGTTAACCACTTACTACCAAGTTATACACTGTATCATGCCTCGAGGAGATACTGTAATGAACTGTGTCTCATAGCAACCAGTGCAAGAGAGCCTATGTTTGAACACTATCTGCCTTGCACATGGTGCTATTAGCTGACAAATGCTAAGTACATACTAATTGCACCAGTGGTGCTAGATATAAACTACTAGTAACTAAGGTTTCTACCTGTGATTGCCAGGTTAGGGTTTTGTAAGTGCTTTAATGCCTTCTATCACTCATAATGACTAGTTAGGTAGCTTATTTTCTAAAAAAAACTCACTGGCCAGGTCCTGATATTGGATTCTGACAATGAGTAATTACTCTTTTTCAAATGCTGTATGATTTCACGTTGAATTTTTAAAGATTCCATTAACTTGCAAACAAAAAGTTAGATGTACAGTGGAACCTCGAGTTACGATATTTTTTCGTTCGAGAATGCTGTTCAAGTGCCATTACCAAACGAATTTATCCCCATAAGGAATAATGTAAAATAGACTAGTCCTTTTACACCCCCAAAAATATACTCACAAAAGTATTTAACCCTTTGACTGTCGCAACCCTCAATCCTGAGTGCCATTCTGTTGTCGCAAAATATTAAAAAAAAAAATTATTTTTTCTTATCAAATTGTTAAGATTATTTTTCTGATTGTTTGTATCCTAAAAACAGATTTTTGCCATCAGTACTTACCGAGATATGGAGGTGTAAAGTTGGCAGAAAATGATCTGCGTACGGCAACAGCGGCGACTGCCGCTCACTCGGTATACTTTTGTTTACTTCCATTCGTAGATTTCTTGTTTTTTCACTATTTTTTTTTTTACGTAACTTATGTGGTCTGTTAGACCAAGGTAAGGTGCAATGTTTATATATACACTCGTTTTTATGCAACACTATACTAGTATAAACATTAGTATCTTTATATTGTTTACAAAACTTGTTTACACAAACAAACAATAAAAAAAATGTTCATTACTATTGTTCTTTTTTACATATGTACACTCACTGAACACTTTCCTAGAACTCCCAGCTTGTGGAACTCTTTTTAAAAATGGGTATATTTTCACAGTGGTACTTTACACTCCTCACACATAAAAAGAGTGTCTCTGGGGGTTTTGGTGGGCCATGGGAATGTTTACAGACAAAACACCCTTTTGAGCATTTTTCTTGAGAGTAGTAGGAGGCAGTAGTATGGGATAGTGATCACCAGGCCT